>VZRN01000759.1:455101-513279 GCA_013397935.1 Dasyornis broadbenti | reverse complement strand
CCGCTCGCTCCCCCCGCGCAGCCCCGGGCGGCAGCGTGGCCCGGCGGGGAGCGGATGGCGCACGACCCGCGGTACCGTGCCCGCCTTGGCGGGGCCGTGCCGGGTGGTGCGAAGGTTAGGGTTGCCTGGTGGCGGTCCGGGCACATGCGCTGGCAGCGCCGCCGGGGGGGCCGGGCCGGGGGCGGGGGGAGCTCTCGCAGCCCCCGAGGGGCGGCCGCGCCGCCTGCCCTTGACTCATCCTTGCAGCAGGGTACGTGCCGGGCAGCACAGCGCCCGCTGCGCTCGCACAGCCGCACTGTGGGGCCGGCACTCGCAGCCTCTCGCACCCTGTGCTTAGTCATGATAAGCTCCGCGATAGAATCGCGAGGGGCTGTGCATCCCCGTGAGCCCCCTCCGGCCGTGCGACCCTGCCCTGAGATGGGCAGCGGGGGTGCTGAGGAGGTGTAGCCCTCCCTCGCCTCACGCGATCGCTGCTACGGCAAATGCCTTGCAGCACGTTTTTGCTAGGGGAGGGAGTAACAAGTGGAAGCATCGTGATACCGTTCAGCGCTTTCATCTTGTAAAGTGGGACTCGTATTTTCTGTACGCTGGAGACCGTGCTGAGAAGGCACGTGTGTCGTTACGTTGTTTTACTATAGAAACAATCAGAAAGGTTGTAATAGTGTGAAATACATCCCAGATTTGAGTTTTAAAGGGAGCCTGGGTAATAGAGATAAAGTGACCTCCCATTATCGAGTGTTGTGATAAGACTTGTTGAGTGCATAGAGCTTTTTTTTACTGTCCTCGGTAAAGTGATATTTTCCCCCTTTTGATCTCCTCAGAAAATTCTTACATTGTAATTAAACATTGCATATGAAGTTCTGCACATCAGTATAGGAGTTTTAAAATGTCATTTTCATAGATGGAAAAGGTATGCTAAATTTTTGGAATATTGACTTCACCTAGCACTTATAACAGGACTTGTTATATTGTTAATGAAATGTATTGAATCTACTCAATCTTCAGTAACAGACCTAGTTCTGGTTGCAAGTTTACCTAATGTCCAGTTTTTTATTTGGTGAAATGGTCTTTACTGAGGTTATTTATTTCAAATAGATGCCCGTATTCGTGTCCTTTTGTGCTGCCTGTAAGTAGAGCAAACTGCTGAAGTCTCTTAAGTTTACTTCATCTGTCTTAATCCTTTATTTTATTTGTTTCAGTCCTGTTTCCTGATAAGCCATCTCATTTTAGTCTAGGAGAATTTCCTCATAGCAGAGTATAATTGCAGAGCTGACAGCTTCACTGGTACCTTTCCAGTGCTGGCCACTCTGAGCCAGGTCAGCAGGAGGATGGTAGTTAATATCTGTTGAAAACCAAAGTAGTCTGGAGGTTTGGCCGCATAGTCCTGTGTAGTTTGCAACTTCCCTCATGTGAAATTAAGCTTCATGAATATATTTGTTAGTTCTGCTAGGTATTACTGTAAATCGTTGACTGCCTTCCTTTAGAAGGAAAAGAGAAACTTCTACCCAGGTGAAAGTGCTTCCTGATACTGGTTGTGGAGGGATTTCAGCCTGGTGTGAATAGTTTTAAATCTGAATACTTATCATTGACACAAGTATCTATTTAATATTATTGTAAGAACCTTACACTCACTGATTGCATCCTACATAATGTATATACAGAAGATCCTTTCTTCCTTTTGTCCCTTTTCGACTTTGGAAATTGTATATTGTGTTTTCCTGATAAGGCATGTAGTCACACCTGTAAGAGATCTTTGCCACCCAGGGTGGTAAGGTAGGGCCTGGTAGGAACAGGAGTTCTTATCAGCATGGATTGTTCACTAGAAACTGCTGGTTTTGAAAGGATTAGAACAGAGATGATGCAGCCATTGTAAAACGCAGCAGGTAAGAGGTACCTGGGTACTGACAAAGGTACTCCTGATGCAGGTAGAAAGCGCTAGAATGACACTTCTGCTGCTTGGTGTGTCCATTATCAAGGATAAGAAAGAGCCTCCAGTGTCAGTGGAAAATGTGATGGGAGATGAAATCATTGAGATGCTGCAGGTTAAGGGCCCTTGGTTAAGGGCTGCATCACTTAAGAAGTGGCTGTGGCATACGTGACAAGGCTCTTGTCCCCCCCTGAGTAGCACTGCATTGCAGAGTGGGTAGTTGGGCAGAACACAGCTCAGCGGCATGGTTTGGGCCTTCTGTTTAAACAAAGGGTGGATCTCTTGATGTAAGGGCTTAACACAAGATTAAATTGTGCACTGTATGCTCTACCTTGTGCATGGGAAGTTAAATCTGGTAGCCATTACTTGATTTGGTTTTGCATGAAATGTCTTGAGTAGCATATTTCTGCAGTTTCTTCAAAGGAGCAGTGATTTGAATCCTGCCATAATTTAATGAGATATTTAGTCTTCTAGGTCTAGTGAGATTGATTTTCATTCATATAAGTAAAATAATGAATTGTAGATGTAAGATGTCAAGTAAACATGAAATCCTTTTCTTTGCAGAGTAGAACACCGGGAGAGACTATCATTTGCAGTTTAATACAGAAGGGTTTTAAGAGTTCTGCTTCTCTAAACTGAAGAAGTGTTAGTATATTGATAGTCTTGGGGTATCATTAGTGAAATGTGTTCAAGTCTGAGATGTCTGTAAATAAATTGCATCAAGTTTCAAAGACTTGTTCTTATTTTTCTTCTGTACTGTATCAATGAGTAGTGAATGTGGTAGGTGAGACAAACAAGTCTTTCCCTTAGCTAGCCATATGCCAGGGATCCTAGTGCTGGATGATCAGAGTTTCAGGGTTACTGTTGGCAGCTTGATAAAGAGAAGGGTGGGTAACAGCACTGATACTGCTTTTCCTTGCTTGTCTGTTCTCACTTATTAAAGAAACATGGTCCTAAGAGTGTGCTTGAAGACACCTTCTTTTCCTTATTCACTCTTATACTTTAAGACCATAAAAAGGATTTTACTATTAATGAAGTTAACAGTTACAGTTAATGAAACCACTAAAATGTTAAGGCCTTGCTGGTTATTACTGTTATTGCAAGTTCAGCTCATTCTTCCTTCCTGAAGGATAATTCCTGAAGAATCTTGCCTGCTCTGTCATGTTATGTATGAATAAAAACTATACCATGGTGTGTCCCTGTGAAGTCTCTTGCGTATGTGGTGGCTAAAATAATAGAGCATGTTCTGTGCTCAGGTATTGAGAAAGAAAGAGCAGGGGAGACAATGATCAAGGCAGAAACATTGAGAACTGAGATGGCTGCAATTTCCTGTGGGGGATGTATGTGGAGCAACAGGGAGAGTAAGATGTGCTTTTATCAAAGGCTGACTTACAGAATTAAACTCTTCAGTCTGAGTGATTGTATATTTTTGGTTGGAAATGACTGCAGTGAAGAAATTGGTGAAAAACCAATGTTGTAAAGGACTAGAGGAACTGTTGAACCTATCACATAGATACATGGATAGTAAATACACTCACTTGGTTTCTACTGGGCTGTGTTTTCTCTCAGCTGTGCACCTACAAGGACCTGTATTTGGAAGTGTTAGGCTATAGCTTGCGGATTGTTTGTTAAATGGTTTGGAGACTTCCACTGAATCAATGAGGACTGTGAGACTAAACTATGCACAATTGGGATTTAATTCTGTATAGTAGTTGACAGAATGTTTCTGTACATGAAGTTGTATAGATTTTTAAATTAGACTTGTTCAAGTCTCTGTATGAAAGAATGACAGGACTTGTAGAAAGACAGTTTAATTTTCCAGCAGCAGAAGAATGTGATAAGCTCTTTACTTATGATACATTAGGAAAAAGCTGATTATTGCTAGAGAATGCTGGTGGCTCAGTGGAAACAGTATATGATTTTTCCAACTGTACATCAAATATGCTTCATTTTACTTGGGTTTGCATAAGCAGAAAGTGGACACTGTAATTCAGGTTGTTGAAAAATATTTTTTAAAAAAGACAGCAGTCATTTTACAAAACTTGTTGGGCAAATTGGTCACTGACACCTTCTTTACTAACTTAGTCCAATTAAGAGTCCCATTATTCTGTAATCTATAGCAGAGTTACCATTGTCTTGCTCAAAACAGTCACCCATCAGGAACGTGCAGTTAAACAACCTGTTGGTTTTGACAGCTTGACCCTGAATACCGACCATGGGGATATCTTACTGGATTACTCCAAGAACCTTATTACAGAAGAAGTGATGAAAATGCTGATGGAACTGGTAACTATTTAAAATGTTGCATTAATAAGCAAAATAGCTTTTATCTGGAACTCACTATTCTAGCATTGCTTATAAGCACTAGCTAACATTTAAGTTAAAAGGTGTCCGTTTACAAATCTTGGCAGGATTCAAATTCTTGCATTGTCATCTAGCCCCAAGTTACAAAGCTATTTTTCAATGCAGATCTGCATAAAAATACTTGCTTTAAATATAGTAGAATCAATTTTTTTTTACCTAGAATCTAGTGGGGCTTTTAATTTGTCATAACTTGTTTCCCTGTCTTGTGTGAAATGTTCATATTCCTTAATGTAGCTGGACCTTTGTAGTGCATGTTGACTTCCCACTATTTTAAGAGGAATCTATATTTACCTTTCTCAGGCAAAGTCAAGGGGTGTGGAAAATGCCAGAGAGCGCATGTTTAGTGGAGAGAAGATCAACTTCACTGAGGTAAGGCTATTTCTGTCTATGGTTCTTTCCACTTCAGTTGTACCTATGTATTATGGATGTTTATGTATCTGTGTAAACCAAGTCTTGAAAAAACATACTTTGAATGCTCCTTTGAAATACTGAGTGGTTGTGATGTTTGCTTCACTACTTAAAAGAGAAATTTTTACAGCTCTTACTAAAAAAAAAAAACTCCTTCCTTCAATACATATCTGATTTTGGAGACTTTGGTGTTTTTTTTTCTCTTCCCTCTTTTGTAGAGAGAAAAATGAGTTAGACCTTGCAAAGGACATGGAGCAGAGTATTACATTCCAGGTATCATTTGCCTGATGTTAGAGTTCATAAAGCTTAGTAAACTGCCTAAAGGTAGAGAGGGAAGATTGTGTAAGACTTTCTACTTTGGACTGTGATGCCACTTGTCTTTGGGTATGTTTAACAGTCAAGACTATAAACAGGCTTGGGAAATTAGTCGTGTATTTCAGTAAGAGGATGAGCTACCTTCCTCTTTTTGTAGGTCTGAAGGTTGTAGTTGTGGTTAAATCTTCACTAAAATATGCAGAAAGCCAACTGTACTTTTTCTGGTCTTAAAAATAGTATGAAAACTGAGAACTCAACAGTATAGTGGGTTTAATTAGTCTGCATTAAAAATTAAGGCTATTTAATATGCTTGAGGCAAAGTCAGAGAAACCAGTATTTCCTTTGACTTGGCTGTCGACTGATCTAGCTGTTGCACAAGCTGTTTGCTTAAATTAACTCAGCAGTTGGACATTGTATTGTTTGTGAATGATTCATGTTTGTAAAAAGCACAGACAGAAACAGATACAGTTTCACTGGAGAAACGGTTTCTATTCCTTCTGTATTAATGCCTTCAATTTGCAGATGTAACCAGTGGAAAAAAGAAAGCAGGGAAAGAGGGTGAGGAGTCTTAAATCTGTCTGGAGGAATGTTTTGTCAGATACTGCCTTCCACTAGCCTCATGTAACACAAATTATTACAGGGTTAGCCTGTCTCTGACCATTTATTATGGAGCTGTTCTTCATTGTATATGAGAGCAGGTGTAGCAGCTGAAATCTCAGAAGGATGCAATTTTCACAGAAAGCATCCAAACACAATATTAAACTGTGATGTGTTTGGTTTCTGCTGCTAGCTCCCTGTTTTCCTACATTGATACCACTTCATGTATCAATTATCTCATGAGTCTAGAAACACCTCTTTTCTTACTGAGCTGTTTCTCAGTTACTTCTTTCCAAATCAGAAGTTGACTTAGGTGGGGTTTGCTTAATTTTCTTCTGTTTGTATAGTCTATCAAATTAGGTTGGTTTGCTCTGGAATATGAGCATGTGGACAATGTGAAATTGTCAGTAGATGTTAAGCAGGATGCTGTCAGTGTGAATAAACCTAAAGCAATAAGACATAAGAGAGCTGCTTGATGGCAAGAACTGACTCGTCCACTACTCTTGATCTGATTTAGAACATTCTTTGGATATTTGTCTGAAGTATTTTAGACTTGTCTGTATTTGGTGCTGCAGGCATTGGCTGCATGGTGTGTGCTTATGTGGAAGTTCTTTATAGTGCACCCAAGTGTGTCATTGCCAGGTGTTTGTCCCAGATGAGTTAAAACTTGGAGCTTGATATGGTGCAAAGAGCTCTACAAGGTAACTCATCTGACCGCTCATTGAGACAGTCTTCATAGCCTGCATGAGTTTAGAAAATAATTCTGCTCAACCACAGAGATCAGGTCAAGTATGATGACTGCTGTTGATTAGACAAAGCATCCTTCAAACCTGATAGTGAGCAGTACTTACCAAACACTATTCCATGGCCGAGTGCTGCAAAAAAAATTCTTTGTTCACCCCAAATTTAAGTGGGTACACTTTAATTAGCAAGTGAAAGAGGTCTTTTGTATTCCAAGTCAGTAGCCACAAACACAATGATTTTTTGAATTAGCATTTGGTATTTAAATCATAACTTGGCAGTTCATATTGTCTGTGTTGTCTTTGTCTTACAATGCCTCTCATTGTAGTGAGGAACAATGAGGTAGAGCAGACTAATTTTTTAATTTGTTCATTAGTATTGACTGATTTCTTCATTCTAGATTAAAACTGTTTAAAAGTTTTAATTCTAGATTAAAACTGATTAAAGCTCTTAAACATCTGAACCACAGGCCAAATTTCAGTGCTTTGACTTGTAACTGTGGAGAAGTAACATAAAATGGTGCATGCTAAGAGATTTTTTTTTCTTATAACACAACTACTACCTATATATTTGGTGTGTAAGTGTTAAGGCATTTGATTGTGGATAGAGGGATATAGCTATTGTATCCTTTGTTGTCAAATGTTTAAATTATTTGTCTCTTCCTACATGAAATGGACTACTCAGAATAATTGAGAAGATGCCAGAGAAAATAACTTCAATGCTTGTGATAATTGATTTTGCAGGATTGTCATCAATAAGAAACAATTTCATTGTTGCATACCTAAAGCATGCCGAAATAAAGATCACTGAGTAGTGAATATTGCTGAATTCTGAACCTCAACCTCTAAATGCTTTTTAAGGAATTTTGAGCCTTCTTTTTCCAAGTAAACTATTACTTTTCATGTTGTGCTGTTGTAAGCCCCCTTCACTGAGTCTGTGAAGTGAGGGGGTGGTTGACGTAGCTGGTGATGTGTGTATGTACAGACACTGAAAATACTGTTCTACTAATCCCAGTTAATCTAGATGGTTTTTGAGTCTTGAGGATTTTATTGCCTTCTGGATGAGGCATCTGAGGCCCTGGGGTATAACTTGGAAAGAGCTTCATCTTGGTTTTTTTCCCACATTTCAGAACCGAGCTGTGCTTCACATTGCTCTGAGAAATCGCTCCAATGTGCCAATCCTGGTGGATGGGAAGGATGTTGTTCCAGAAGTAAACAAAGTGTTGGACAAAATGAAGCACTTCTGTCAGGTATAGTACAACCATAACTTATTTTTATATATTTGTCCTATACCCAGCCAGGTTTCTTACATGTGTGTTGTGAAGCACTGATTGTAGACTGGTTCACATGAATTATTGTGTCCTGCTTTGAGGTTTACAATAGTTCTGGCTCAAGCATGGAGTTGGTGCTGGTTTTATTGATTCACTTTTCTCTCCCTGTTTCCAGTTGGGTTTTCCTTTAATGGGCTCTCTAGATCTTGCTCTTTCAACAGTAATCTTGTGTGTACTTTGGAAATCTTGTAAGTCATAAAGTACCATTCAAATACTACTTTATTTCTTGCTAATTTTTCAACTAATTGAAACTGTCTCTTAACATTTATATGAAATCAGAAGAGAGGTAGAAGTTATGCTCTATTTAAATAGTTTCTTAAGGATGTTCTGGTTTTAAGTCAAATTACTTTATGATTCTACTCTGTTTGTGGTAAAAACTCCGAGTAGTTTTAATGCATTTTAAACAGGGCTGTGAGGACCTGGACCTGCTTGGTTGCTGTTGTGGGTCTTACGCAGGTGGTAGTGCTGTTTCACTGCCAACTTGTACTTCTAACCTATGCGAAAGGAGCCTGCATTCTGTCCAGTTCCTAACAATAAATGCCAAAACCACAGAAACTGACACTAACTGGTCTGAGTTTGGTACTTTTCTCAGATTCTGTGAGAATTGAATGGCCATAGAAATTCAGTGGCGTGTCTGCCACTGTAGAATTTCTAGCTGATTAAGGTTTTGGTAGTGCGAAACAGGAGTTTTCACTGGTGCCATCCTCTTGTTTGTTATATGGTTTCAGTCATCAGAGCCTGAGAATATCACTTTTCATGCAGATGTATCTTCTCTGCCAAATAAAAATTGTTAAGCAGTTTCCTTGAAAATACTAACACAGATGCTGATTTCAATCGACTTACTTAGCAGGTGGCATTTTAAGGCTATGGCAATATCATCTGTGGGGTACAGGAATGCTTTATACTAAAAATGGATTTTCTGTTTGGAAAAATGAAAAGCTTAAACATTTGTAGTGAGGGAGAGCAACTGTCAGCATAACGCAGTGTTTTGTAGAAAAATTGCTTTGGAATTGGGGAATGTACTTGGAAGTATTCATACTAGAGATTGCTTTTGTGATTGGAACAGATTGAATGCATAGGTGGTAGATGACTGACAAAATTCAATGTGGAGTTTGTTATTTAATGATTGCAATTTTGTTTTGGAACTCTTAGTGACTCTTAAACAGAATAGAGCAGGAACTTGTACCATGTGCTGTTAAGGTGCAGCCCAGAAATAAATCTTAATGCAAAGCATACTTGCAATAGAAAAGCTTTTAGAATGTGTGGTTTGCCAATAAGTCTCTCTCTGCAGCTTTATTAATATTGTCTTCCAGTTTAGTTAGTGAAGTTCTTCCTAATTAAAGACACTTAAAGAACTGCTTCAGGTTCAAATATTTGTTGCAAATAGTTTAATACCCAAAATTTTTTCATTTTTGGATAGATGTCTCTTGCCATAGCAAACACTGTAAATGTTACAGCAACTCACATAGAAGAGAGTTTGTACTTCATTAAGTGTTAGAAGGAAAAACACACTCAACATCAATCTTAGACATAACCCAGTGTCTAGCTAAGAAGGTAGTCCTGAGTGTAGGCCTTAAGGTCTAGAGGCTTGGAAGCTCTCTTTGGTTACTTTCTACAACAATACCTAAAAACAAAGCCTATTTCCAGGGTTAGCATCTCTAGTTTTAGTGTAAGTATAAAATGATCATTGCATTTTCTTTTTTTCTTGCCACAGAGGGTCCGTAGTGGTGAATGGAAAGGCTACACTGGAAAGGCAATCACTGATGTCGTCAATATTGGGATTGGTGGCTCTGACTTGGTAAGCTCCTGACTTCTATATATCCCACACATCTTTGTGTGTACATGCCTACAGAGAGGATAAAATCTAATTATGGTTTCTATCCAGGGCCCTCTGATGGTAACTGAAGCTCTGAAACCGTATTCCAAGGGAGGCCCTCGTGTCTGGTTTGTGTCCAACATTGATGGTACTCATATAGCCAAAACTCTGGCTGAACTTAAACCAGACACTACTCTCTTCATCATTGCATCAAAGGTATGTCTGATCCAAGCACTGGCTGTGACTTGCTCTGCCTCTGAAGAATCAGGGACTTCCAGTGTGGATTATTTTAAACAGGCCTGTTGTGATTCTTTCTAAACTTGCAGTACAAACTTGTGTAGCTGCTGAAGTTCTTGGGGGTCCGTAAGTCAAGTGCTGAAAGTTACTTAACCTAAATAAGATACATGAAAAATTTCATGTAGTCTGGGGTGTATTTCTCAGTCAATGCAAGCTTTAGTTTTATTCACAAAAGTTTGTTTTCCTGCACTTCTCTGTGGGTGGAGTGTAGGATTCTATGCAGTTGTTACTGGGAAATGCTGGATGTTGTTGTTTTAGTCCTAAAGGACTTTTGGTCCTTTATCTTAAGTACAGTGTTACTTGTTAAGTGTTCTGGTGTTTTGCATTAATGAATTGCATATAGTTTAAGAATCTCCATTTATTTTAGGGTAGTCACAAAATACCTTCACCTAAATAACTTAAATGCTGAGTTCCTTGAGCACTATAAATACTAAGCTGCTTTACTTCAAGAGGTAAAAATAGTCTGCTGGTACTTCATAAGGTGACACTTATTTCTGATTACAGACTGAATAGCTGCCTTGCTAAGAACTCACTCTGTACGCATAATTGCCAGCAGCCCTCTTTCTCTGAGGAATGCCTCTGTCTGAGCAGAGGAAAGAGGTGGAGACCAACTTCATGGTTATGTAACTTGGGTTGCCTTCATTTGTAAAGCACAGTGGAACCTTTCTGCTGGTGGAGACAATCTGTAACAAATGAACACGTGCAGTGCTAGCCGTGCTCTGCACAGTGCTCATTATCTTATCTTGGCAGTGCTGTAGCTGAGCAAAGTAATACTAATGGTCACTTGGAATAATAGAGTCCAGGGATCACAGTTCAAATGCTTAGAAAACTGCCAAATTGAAAGAGTAACGCTTGAGTTTGTTTGCCAGACTGTAGTTAGGTAATCGGATATATTTGGAAGAGGATGAATGGCATTTTTTTCTTTCCATAACAGGCTTATGTTTCATAATGAAATATTTCTGGAGATGGATGAGAGTAGGATGAATCTAGTGTTCACCCTTAAAGCTAAATTTTGATGGCTGAATAAATCAGAATGGTTGTAGATCCTTGTAAAACTGCATGACTGAACTTCTGTGCACACTTCATGAAGCAGGAAAATGTTTTCCTCTAATCAGCAACAGAAAAATTATGACAAGAGTCTTAGCATAAATGAGTATTTCATGAAAAAGTAGGAATTGAAGAACAAGAGGACAATCCTGCTGGGTTATCCTGTTTTAATGTTCAATTAGTTTGTTTTCAGTTGAACAATAAAACTTAATTTTTTAGCAAAGGACAAAGACTTTAGTCTCAAGGTTTTGCAGAATAGTTTAGGGGGTGGGAAGGTAGGAAATGGGGAATAATTATTCCAGTTTCTGATACATGCTAGTTTAAAACTGGATGGGTAAATCTAGCAATATTAGTGTTTATTGTATTCATAAGCTTGCTTTTTTCTGTAATCTGGCAGCAGCTGTGTATTATGAACATGTTCAGATAACCCGAGCAGAGTGATTCTACATGTGATGCCTTAGTAACCTGAAATTGTTTTCATTTTAAGAACAGTTTTTTACTTATTTGCTTGTTTTCCAATGTGCAGACTTTCACCACCCAGGAAACCATCACCAATGCAGAAACGGCCAAAGAGTGGTTCTTGCATGCTGCTAATGATGTAAGTCTGAGATGTTTAGATTAAGTAACAGAATCGGCAGTTTTTGATGTGCAGTTTTTTCCTGGTTATTCTGCGTGCTTTGGAGCAGGGCCAGTAAGTCCCCAAATATAAGCTTAGCAAACGATGTTCTTAGATAATTTGGGGACTTAGTTAACGATAGACTATGTTGGCCAATAAAAGTGATAAACCCACTACTTTTTCATCATAAATGTTTGACATGCATTGTTCCTCCAAATCCTACCTGTTAAGTTATAGTGTGTAGTGTTTGCCTTCGAGCTGACCAACAATTTGCTAGAACTACTGATAATGAAAACACAAGAATACAGTGTGTGGCACTACCTTTCAATCCTTTATAAACTAGAAATGAAGCTATGGTTGGAATGATACACTGACATTTCTATGGCAGATGGCTGTGCTATGAATAGAAATCTTGTATTTGGCTCATTCTCTCCTATTTCTAACTCTTAAAAGGAAAAAAGCAGATACTGCATGTTCAGGTAATTAAGATGGTCTGTAACCTGTTCCAATCAGGATAGCTGTACTTAGTTTGAAAGCTGGGCTTTTAAATTCCTCCTTATGCTACTGTTCAGATAATTCATCTTTGTTCACCAGAATACTTTTTGAAAGACTGAAGTCTAAATCTGGAGCTTGACATTCATCATCAATTCCAGTTGTTTTGGTTTTTCACCCTGGCTGGAAGGGCAGTGGGGGTGTACACTGATTGACCTCCATCTGCACCAAAGCTGTGGTGGTGGTGTCCAGGCTGTTAACAGACTCTGAAGGAGAGGGTGTGCCCCTCTCAGGAGGGAAAGCTTCTGGAGGGCTTGATGGGAGTGTCATCAGAATGTTCTCTTTGGGTATCTTGCCAAATGCCACACTGAACATGAATAAGATGGTTTTGGGTTAATAACAAAAACAACTGATGATAGTCAGCAGCATTTTGTTTAAATGGTAGCAGTCAGCTTTAAAACCAGAAATGAAAACAGTTAACATTCTAGATCTAACTCTGTGTTTATTTTTATTAAGCCTTCAGCTGTGGCCAAGCATTTTGTTGCCTTGTCTACCAATGCCGTAAGTATAACCAATCTAATTTGTTTTTTCTATGTATCTTTAAGGCAGCCTTATTTAAAAATCTAGTAAGAAAGTCTATCTTTTAAGATGCTTGAATACCAAACTTTAGCATTCCTCTTGAAAGGAAGCCTTTTTTTCCCAAAGTAACTGAAACACTTCTAGAGTATTGAACTGTACCAAGACTGGACTTTGATTATAGATGTATGCTTTTTCTTCTAGAGCTTTTAATCTGAGATCAAGAGCTCTTATGCTTGAAATGACTGCTGTTACTAATGAATATTTCCTCTAAGTGCTTAAGTGTGTGTGTGTGAATGCAGTCATATAAACAAATGTTATTCTAAACTACAGGTAAGAGCTGAAATGCTGCAGGTAGTTTGAATAATGCTTATGATGAGGACAGTCTGATGTGATGCTTCATGCAAAAGTATGAAGTAGAGAGACGAACAGTAATTAGAAGAATACTGTGCAGTCATTGACAGGCTGTCAGGTACTGACATGGTTCTGTTAAATGTAAAGTGACTCTCAGTTCAACTTTTAACTATATGGCCACTTAGATTCATCAGAAAATGCATGTATGTCATTGATTTTTAATAGTAGTGATAATTATTTCTGGAAATTAAAGTGTAATTTTTGTGATGGGTGCTATGCATATTTTAAAATAGAGGATGTAGTTGTGGAATTGTTTATTTATTAAATACCCAACTTGGGTTTTTTCATTTTTTATTTGCTTTTATTATTTTGCTTGGTATAAAAATTTTTATGACTGATTTTACTTATGTTGGGTTTATGTGTTTATTCTATTTCAGCCTAAAGTTAAAAACTTTGGAATTGACCCAGAGAACATGTTCGAGTTTTGGGATGTAAGTAAATGTCTGATATTATATGGTAGATGTTCTGAAGCAAGCAAGAGAATTCCAACCAGATGTCTAGGGAAAGTGCAAAAGGACCTAAATTATAGGAGTTGTATTCAGTGCACTGAAACCACCTGAAAACCCGTAACTAAAGGTAAATTGAGAACTCTTGCTTTCTGTTAAAATCTTCCAGTCAGAGGTCTGAAGAGGAATATTCTATGTTCTTGTCTGTCTAATCAACTGTTGAGTAACAGGAGATAGTCTTGGCTTATTCCTCTGTGCAAGTAGTTATTATAAGCTGTGACATTTGCCTGTTGGTGTCTAGGGTGTATAACCTAGGTCTGGTAAAGGTCAGACATCAGAAATGGGAACCTGATTGGAGATTTTGTAGCAGTTGCCTATTTTAAGTATACTGCCCTTAGTCTTGGTCGTTATGCTTAATTAGCAACAGGTTGGTTTGTCTCATTGACTAATTGCCTGACAAATGAGCTGCTGTTCAGAAGTTATTTGGGATGTTACCTTTCCCAAGTGTTAGAATTTGCTGAAGCAGGCGCTTCCTGTAGAGGAGTGATATTATGAAAGCAGTTATACAAGCTGCAAATTCAGGATTTGGAAGTGAACTGGAATCAAGGTATCTATTTCAACAGATGTTATAAAAACTGGAAAAGCAGGGTAACTTCAGACTGTCAGTGTATACTTAAGGATTCATTAGGGTTCACTGTAAGGTGCAGGTTCCCTTGACTATACCAAATGTGTATGGTGAACTGTCAGCAGAAAAAGTATTGATTTTGCTGGAAATAGTCTAAACACGTGCTGCTGTTTTCTAATACTTTAAACATAAAAGCCTTGCACTTCTCCATCTCAGCCATCTCTTGTTTGCAGTGGGTTGGTGGCCGCTACTCCCTGTGGTCTGCTATTGGTCTCTCCATTGCCCTGCATATTGGTAGGTATTGCTGTGATTGTCACCATGCCAAGAATTGCTCTGTTTGCTTCAGGAATATAACTATGGAGTGCATTAACAGTAGTGGATTGTGAATCACATCTGGAGCAAATACTGTTTACCTGCCTACTCTGAGTGATTGGATGTGGGTGATAAAAAAGACCTTGAATGCAATAGAAATGTTGGTATTTTAGTACTGCAAATACAGTTTTGGAAATTACCTCATACTTGGGTACAAATAGTCAAATTGCATTGCTTTAGTCACATAGCCAAAAGTACCTGATATGTGTAAAGTTGTGTCAGTGTTGAAAATCAGACCCTGCAACTGACATTCAACTTGAAGTAGGGTGTTTAGTATCTGTAAGAACACACACACATTCAGCACCAAAATCCTGTCTCCAGTTCTGCCTATGAGCTCTGTTTAGCATTGTTAACCATGTCCTTTTCTCATTAATTCCTTTTGTCCCTAGTATGTTGTCTAGGCTATAGGGCCTGGTGATTACATTTGTTCCCTTATCACTTCTTTCAGATGTTTAAAATTTGAAACAATAATGTCACTGAAAGAATGTCATTTATTTTTCTAGACGACAGCTAGAATTCGCGTACGCTGGGTTTAGAAGAATAGCATTGGGTTTGGTGTTCTTTAGAATTATATGAATAGGAGTTTTCATGTGTAGAAAAACCTATGATAAGAGCAAAATAAACAAGTCAGACACTTACTGTTTTGTCTGCAATAAACTGTTCATCGCTGCTGACAGACAGATTTGGTGCTGAGTGCTGATGGGCCAGCCTATCTGCACTTCTTCCTCTTAGACCCTTAATCTCCCACAGCTGGCCTCTGACCATAGGTAGAGCTGCTGTTTGGATTCCAAACACCTCACCTCCCAATTGCTACATATGAATCAGGATTTCTGTTTTTGCAGGGAAGGATAGCCTTAGTTAAACTATTCATTAGGGAAAGAGAATGGAGGTTTAAATACCCTAATTACAAAGCAAAGAAAGCTCAGGTGAATTGTTGAGAGAACAGGAAAGGGAGGGGGTAGCCTTTTTCTTTGAGAATATTTTATTAGAGTTGTTTCTCACATCAATGCAGAAATCCCTGCCATACTAGCCTTGTCCTGTGTTTTTGGGTGATGCCTCTCCCTCTGGCTGTCAAGTGACGAAGTGTTCAAACTTGCTAGAAACTATGTAGTCTTAAAGCAGGCTTTGTATTAAATGCCTCTGTTTTCCTTCTAGTTTCTTATTCTGCCTGAATGGGGATTTTAGGCAAAGGTTTTTGAATTATGTTTCATGAAGTTGAACTTGCTCTGAAGTCTGGACTTTAAGCATAAGTGAATGTCTGGCTTATGGGATACAAATTTCAGGAGGAATCCAAAGTGCAGCTTTAAACTCAATTAGTAGTTGGAAGCATTGCTGCATGCAAGGACTCAAAACTGTTTTATAATTGTGTCTACAGGACAAAAATCAAATTTGAGTTGTAATAGTAAATATAAACTCACTTTTTTCCATTTTTAGGTTTTGACAACTTTGAGAGTCTGCTTGCAGGAGCCCACTGGATGGTGAGTGTGGGATGCCAATTTCAGATTTGTTCCTCTTTAAGAGTTGTTAGTAAGGAAACTGAAGGTAGGTTGGTTTCTAAAGTTCAGCTCCCCTTGTCCTCTCAATGCTGCTGAAACGACAGTTCATGAGAAGCTCTCACTGGATCAACACTACAATAAAAAGTGTAGGAGTTGGGAGGGATGACAGTTGCTTTATCGGAAGTATAACTTTGCTTTGTGTCACTAGGATAATCATTTCCACACTGCCCCCCTGGAGAAGAATGTGCCTGTTCTGCTGGCCATGCTGGGTGTGTGGTACATCAACTGCTATGGCTGTGAGACCCATGCCCTGCTGCCCTATGACCAGTACATGCACCGCTTTGCTGCCTACTTCCAGCAGGTAGAGCTGACTTAGCACGGCTTCCAACAACAGTGTAGATAAGCTTCTGTCCTGGTTTAGGGACCTGAATGCATGTGTCACTTAAAACTGCAGTCACTCAATTTATGTAATCAATGGCCTGAAGAGACTGATGCCAAGACTGATGTCAGCTTATTTGCTCAGTTAATTTAAAGACCTTTTCCTTATATCTCTGTTATCTTGATGTCCATAAATTAAGCAGCTCTGTCCGTGATACTTAGAAAATTTCTATAAATGAGCAGTATTCATTATAGTTGAAATGTATGTGGAAACTTGTACTAATACTGAGGGATCCTGCCCTTCCCTTCTCTAGGGTGATATGGAGTCTAATGGCAAATACATTACCAAGAAAGGCTCTCGTGTGGACTACAGCACTGGCCCTATTGTGTGGGGAGAGCCTGGCACCAATGGGCAGCATGCTTTCTACCAGCTCATTCATCAAGGTAAACAAACTATGAAATGCCTTGTTCTGGAATTAAAGTCTGAATGGGTACAGAGCTGCAGGAGTCTGCAGAGCTGACACTTGTTTAGAGGCTGGACTCTTATCTAACCTAGCATCACATTGCTATGGGGCTCTTAAGTAGTGGCTTTTGAAGGCTACAAGATGCAGATTTTAGCTACAGTAAGGAGGTCAAATAAAGCTGAAACTACTGAGCTGCATTGTTACTCCCCCCTGCTGCTAATAATAAAAAAAGCTCTTCTATAAAGCTTTTAAAAATGACTGAGTCTGCCAGTAACTCTGAAAATGGGGTGAGAAGTGAAGGTTTTTCTAAGACTTTCCTGTTGCAGGGATAGTAACCTGGGTTTTCTTACAGGAACTCGCATGATTCCCTGTGACTTCCTGATCCCAGTGCAGACCCAGCACCCCATCAGAAATGGCTTGCATCACAAGGTAATAAATTCTTTGTCAGGGTGCCATGTTTCTTGTGACTTAAGGCACTGAAGCTTACTTTGTATTGCATTGTGTGATATTTCAAAATGTCCTTTTAAAACTAAACACAAAGGCTCTGCCAAAGTCCACAATAGATATAAAAAGATCTAAATTATAATTACATGTTATGTAATATGTAGTGCAGTGGTATGTTTTTTCTTGAAGCAATTGCAGCAAAAGCTTTTGAGGCAGCTCAGTGATGGTTTCTGTGGGCCTACTGAAGCTGGAAAGAGTTGAGCAAGTAAGTACTTGGTGACAATTCCTTGTAGGAATTGTAAGAAGTGTAATTCTTGCAGAGTAGGAAGAAATAAATCCTCAGACCTGATGTGACAGCATCTCTGAGGAAACTTTCAAGTCTTAAATTCTAGGACAAAATTTAGTGAATGTAATGGCATGGCTGAGGTGACGGCCTTCTGCACAGATGTTTTTAACCTGTCCAGTTTTTATCTTCATGTATCATCTGACTGAGGATTTTCAGTGAACTAAGTGTTCTCATAACTTCCAAAGGTGCCAACATGTTCAGGTCAACTATTTATTGCATACTTCAGAAATATCTTTATTCATTGAATTTCAGGCTTGTCATGATTTCAGATTACAGGTGCTGTGTAAGTTGTGTAATAGTAATTTTTTGTCAAGTAACACCAAGTACAGGTGAAATTTTAGAGTATAACTTTCCAAAAGAAGGGGAAAAAAGGTTTCATTTGACTGTAAAAAAACTCTTATTGTGTCTTCAGGTAGGACAAAACCACAGATAAATTTGCAGGCTAACATTAGACAGGGAGTAATAAACTAAAATCTTGCACTGCGTTGGTAGGGATTGGTGTATGGTATGCTGTGGGGATTTTCCTGCATACAGATGAGTAAGTACATCGTAGCTGGTTACCTTTGACTGTTTGAGTAATTTTTGCACCTGGCTTTCCATGCATAGGGTATAGCATGAGATGAAATAGACTATACTGGGTGAGAGGGCTGTGTGAAATCCTGGCTCCTCTGGTCTCACGGAGAGACTTGCTGCCAGTTTCAGCAGCGGTAGGATTCTGCAAGACTGTCCTGGTTATTTTTGGATACATATACTTTAAAGTAATAATTCAGTCTCCTGGCACTCCGAGGTAAAAAGCAATAGCTGAAACTGCTGCACATTTTACTGCTGCAGTGTTAAAACTGACTTGTAAACTCTAAACTAGGTCTTGGTATGTGTTTAAGCAGTAGGTACTACTATTCCCACTATGGAAATGGTAACTTGAGTTTATTTCTACCTGCAAGATCCTTCTGGCCAACTTCCTTGCTCAGACTGAGGCCTTGATGAAAGGGAAGACAGCTGATGAGGCTCGCAAGGAGCTTCAGGCAGCCGGGCTGAGTGGAGAGGCTCTGGAGAAGCTCCTTCCCCACAAGGTACCTGGGGGCTTGGGAGGTGCTGTGGAAGTGAGGGCTTTGCTGGGGGTGGCAGGGCAGCCAGGATGGGGTGGCACTGGTGGGACCTTGGCAGGGCATTTGGAACAAGCTGCAAGTAGCACTTTGTCTCTGGAGCCTTGGGAGATGTCCCAGGAAAGATGGGCTATCTCAGCACTACCCTGGGCTAGTGACTTTTGGGTTACTTCTTGTAGCCCACAGTAGCCAGCAATGGTGCTTGGAGAGACATTTTCTATTGGGCTTGTAATAAAACAGAAATTATACAATTTTATGGTTGAAGGCCTTTAAAGCTTTCAGGACTTTGTATTTGCAAAATAGTCCAGTGTGGACTGTAAGAAAAAGAAAGCCTTCAAGTTTCTGATGCAAGTTTTTCAACATACTAGGTGACAATGTTACTCTTGTTTTGAAAGGTCTTTGAGGGAAATCGACCAACTAATTCGATCATGTTTACAAAACTCAACCCCTTCACTCTGGGAGCCATCATTGGTAAGTAAATAGATCTTTCATCTGTGAATGCTTATGAAGACTTTCTGATCAAGTTTATTGATAAATATTTTTCTGCTTATAGCCATGTATGAGCACAAGATATTTGTTCAAGGAGTTGTCTGGGACATTAACAGTTATGACCAGTGGGGGTAAGTTTCCTTGGTTTGTTTCTTATATATGTACTGATTCTTGAATCTATCATGAGTTAGAGAAAAGACAATGAAAAAGTGTCTTGGGGCACATGATTATGGGAGAGTTTTAAAAGAGAGCAGGTTTTCTGGGGATAGGTTACTATGTAGCTGTGTGTAATGACATTGTAGATAACAATTTTGGCTAAGGATGTCTGTTTAGTTGAATTTTGAAAAGCGCTATGAATGCAAAAAAGGTGCTGTGGTGAGGAAAGTAGTCAAGCAGGCTGAACACATGCTCTGAGAATTGGAAAGGAAAGTGTTTTACCCTACAGAATGTGAAAAAGGAATTATTTTACCTCTAGAAACATTAAACGGCAGTTTAAATGGCATCTGTTAAATGAAAGATTAACACCCCTTATTTTCCTAAACTGTAGAGACAAGAATCTTCTTGGCAGAGGTCTGTGTATGCAGGAGTCCTTAGTTTCATGTAGGCTGCATCTGTGACTGAGGGCTGTGCTGGAGCTCCATGTGCACAACAGCAGCTTGGAGTCTGTCACTGTGTCACTTAAAGGAAAGACTTAATAGGGAGCTAATCAGGTTCTTTCATCTAGTAATATAGAACTGTACAGCATACTGTATGTAGGCTTAGGTAGAGGGATTGGGAAATAAGATTGCAGGTGCAGCCTGCCTATGCTATGAGGGGTTATTTTGAAGAGCACATTTGTGTTACAGGTGTAGAATATCAGTTTACACTAAGCTGCCTTAGTCTTTGTATGTGTTCTTTAGTGTTGTGCTATCTCAGCATGTTCCGTAACTAAATACTGTAGCAGAACCTGAAAATGGAAGGCTGTCTAGTACAAGCTGATGTATGCTATAAACTCTGAAGTCAGGAGTGGGGTAGGAGTAAGTACAGCTTTTACTGCCACATGTGAAAATACAGAATTCCAAAACCGTGGAATGTGGGGGTGCTGTAGAACCAGCTTTGTTTCTTGCAGCTGTTGGAATATCCTAGGCTCTTATGCTGTAAGGCTGTAACTCCTGGATAGCCCACTGTAGTGCTGGGGCTGCTTCCAGGCTGCTACTCAGCTGTTCATTGTTTGGGTGACAAACAAATTGACACAAATCAGTGTTCTGAGCACTGAGTCATGTTCAACAGTGAACAGGAATGAGCTGAATGCATTCTGCACTGGGGCAGGCTGCCTAGCACAAGTGAATACTGAGGGTGAAAAGACTCTGCTTAAATGTTCTCTCTTTAGACATCCTGTGATTTGAACTGTCTGTTCAGCTAAGCAATTGTGAGAACTCCAGTTGCTCATGAATGGCACTGAGTTGTGAAAAGTACAAAATTCCTTTGACAGTAATTTCTGAGGGCTAAAACATAATAGTGTTCACTGGGAAGTTACTTTTTACTGACATCTATTTTTAATGTCAATGGCTTATTGTAAATATTGTAAATTGTTAGCACTAATATTGCTTTTTTTCTTCTGCTTTTATCTTCTGCTTTTATAAATGCAGAGTTGAGCTTGGAAAACAACTTGCCAAGAAAATTGAGCCTGAGCTGGAGTCAGATGCTCCAGTGACATCTCATGATAGTTCAACAAATGGGCTCATCAATTTCATCAAAAAACACAGAGCTTGAAATGAAATACTTGGAGGACATCGACAATCTCACCACCGAATACCCAAATCTGTTGTAGTTGTGCTTTTTTTAGCCACTTCTAACAAAAACAGCACTTTACAGATGTAGCTCTCTTCACTTGTTGCAGTTAATCTTGTTGCGTCAAGTGTTACAAATGAAACTAGTTTTGTGAAACCCTGAGACTGTTTAGTTGCTTTCTATTTTTGTGGCTGTTAATCTGTAAAGTGCAGCTGGTGTATTCCTCAATTCTTATCCCTCAACTTCCATGATCACCTACTGATGGTAGAAAATAAAAGGGTATGATGGATGAGTAAAACTTCTTCACTCTATCTTTAAAGTGCAGCCCTAGTAACATTTGCCTCACTCATTGTGTAAGGTCCTCTGAAGCCAAGTAAGCTGACTTCTGTCTTTTTGGACTCATTCTACTATAAGTTGGAAACTAGAATGTGTTTAAAGAATTAAATCTACAGCTGTAGGTTGTTTGGTTACATTTCATCCCTTTGAGCAAGAGAGATTTCCCCCCCCCCGTGCTACTGTGAAAATTCAAGTTTACTGATGGTTGATAAAAGATTTCCTGTTTAGTCTATGAGCTATATGTACTGCTATCCAAAAAGGAAGAAAGCTCCTGGAGTGAGAGTGATATCTTCACTTTTCCAAGCAGTTTTCCAGAGTTTTTGAAGCAAAAGTGTGGGATCACTTGGAGAAGAAATATGGTTTTGGTATCCTCCAGGGGCAATTTCTCACTCTTTAATCAGCATCACTGTCTGATAACAACACTGAAAAATAATAGAAAAACCTGCTTGTCAACAAGTTGTTGTTTATCCTCTTTTGTTCCTTACTACTGTTAACCTCTTTGCTAGCAAACTGGCATGCTCTGGCTATTGTTCTGTAACACCTTTAATAAAGGTAAAGACACAAGCATTGAAAGGAAACTTTGGTTCTCATACTCCTAACGCTGACTACACTGTGTGAGCTGGGACCCCTCAGTGTCCATCTTTGCTGTGCGGGTCACGGCTGGGGCTGGGTGTTGAGGGCTGAACCTCCCTGGTGTGGCAGCTCCATCCTGCTTCACCCTCTGTGCAGCAGCGTTTCCATATGAAGCATGGTCACAAAAAGAGAACCCACTCAGGGAAGCGTCCTATTCTCACAGGAGCCTTTAACCCTCTCCCCCGCCGTGTTACAGGTGTTTAGCACCGGCTCGCTTCTCTCCCGCTATGGCGTCGAGCGGCCGGGCCGGACCTGCGTGCACTCCCTGAGGGCGCCATGGCCGCGCGCGGGGCGCCCCCTGCCGGCGCGGCCCTCAGGGCTCTGCCCGCCACGTTCCGCGCAATGGGGGAATGGTGTGTGGGCAACATGCCGGATTCTCACTCACCCAGTGTGCTGAAACTGCCACCCTCGGGTGTACGGGGTGCACAAAGGGCATCTCTCTGCTGGAACGCCTTGGGGCTGTAGGCAAACACAGGATAAAAGTGGTAAAGAAGCCTTAAAGAGCTATTTTTCCCTGCAGTGATTGAGGAGGCCACAAGTAATGTGTGAGGGAGGGACTGTGGCTGCATTTAAAGATGCGATGGTGTAAAACCTACATCTGGTTCAGGAACCTGATGTTAGGGACCGGATTTTTTCATGGCCTTGCAGTCTTGATATTCCTGGGTCTGGCCTTATGGGGCTGACAGGGACTCAGCCCTGTGTTCTGACCTGTACCCTGACACACCTGTAGGGTAACAGCCACTTTGTAACTCAGTTTCTTGAGCTCCACTGAACTGGTTTAAATCCTTCCATTTAATATCAAGCCACTCCATTCCTGCAAGAATAAAACTGATTTCTTCAAAAATTGTGCTCTAGTTATGAAAAATTCCAACCCATTCAAGTCTGTCTGGGAAATTGTAATTGACATGGCTGAGGTCTGATGTAACTGTGTTGTCATATACAAGAACAAATGAAAGGTAATAATGTGACCAAAGTAAACAGGAATTTGTCATATTTGTAAAATGGCCCACACTGCCTAATCCTTCAATCTCTAATCCTCAGCTCCATCCCTTATCTACGTGACCTGTTCCTCATGAAAGCCTCTGAGGAAATACTGTGTGGAGATGCTTCAGTCAATGTAGCTTAAGTTGATGATATATTTTACACTTGAAATGCTAATTTGACTATATAATCATAATAGCATCTCAATGTTAGAATTCATCTATGAATGTATTTTAGGAGTTCTTGAGGATAATTACTGTATTCATGGGAAAATTCTTATATTGAAAAAAATTATGCTAAATTCATATTGTATTCCCACTAGATGTGTACTTTTATTGTGTGGGTTTGAGTTTAAAGTATGTTTATGTAGCAGTTGATCTAAAAAGACTGTCTTAAAGAGCTATGACTGTAGAGGAGGCATCTTACAGTCCTTTTGTTTAAAGAGGGTTTCACAGGAATAATCAGTGAGTGATCCCTTTTGCCCAGTTCACCATGATCTGGTCTGCAGGGACTTGTTCTAATTTCTAAACTATGCTGCACTACATATGGAGTTCCTGCAGACTCCATGAGCTTAGGCTGAGACCTTGAAGGAGTAGATAAATAAAACTTCCCAAACTATACCAAACTTCAGCTGAACCTGTTGGTGTTATGGAGGGATAAAGAGCACTCACAGATCTGCAGTGCTAGTGCTGCAGTGCTCAGGTCATGAGTGTATGGATCAGTCAAGTGGAAATAAAATAGCTTTGCCTCATTTGTTCTTTATCTATTTCAGGTATAGTGTTTGTGTTTAGATGTTCTTGAAATTATTCTGCTTTGGCAATTCCTGCTGGTTTTTTGTTTGGCTTCCAGAGAAAAGGGTTAAGTAAATTGGATTATTAATGAAAATTCAGCAAAGAGCATGCTTCTGGCTTCTAGCTCAGTCAAACTTTAATACTACTAACTGAATTCCTCTGCCTTCTCTGAAAGAAAACTTCAAGTTTTTGTTAGTTTTATGGCACATGGGGATTGTCAAACTGGATCAGATAAAAAGTAGTCCTAAAGCTAGACATTGCCAGAGGGCTGATAATGTCCAGATACTTTTTTATGTCCTTAATTTTTCTTTTATGTTCCTTCTTAGATGGATTTTTCTGAAAGAAGAAAAGTATAAAATCCTGATATTCTGTTCAAACAATGAGGGTTTTAACAGAGTTTAAAGTTGTTAAACCTGCTGGATGCGCTTGAAATTTCAAAAAGTATACTCATAGAAGTATTTGTACTCAGGTTGTCATAGTCAGTCACTGGATTTTACTTGATGGTGGTTTCACAAGTAGACGCACTTTCAGGATTTCTCTAAACTATTTTTTGAGGTTCATGTAGTCTTTCCTCTAAGGAAATATTTTGAGCCCACACCTCTGGACCAATAAGTCCAATAGGAAGAGGGCACTCAGTGTGGCTGTCTGCTGAACGGGCCTGTCCCTGGCTGTAAGAAATGAAAGGAGCTGGGGAAGGGGTAATCCTTCAGAGTCTGGAAGCAGGCTATGTGGAGGATGCAGTTGAGGGAAGAGCTCGATGTCAAGAAGTTGGCCTGTGACCGTGCATTTGGAGCACTCAAGTATGTGGTAATTCCTAGAAAGGCTGAGTTCTGTCTTTCATCATTAGCAACAGCCACAAGAGACAATATCTGTTGAGAAAGATCCCTCACACAGGATAAAAGCAGAGCATGTTGTTTGTTGTTCTGAGTGCTAGTGAACTGCGAAAAAAAGTTAAATCAATCTGGAGTAGCAGTTTTTTGTTGAAAAAAAACCTGTGTGGCTTTGGACATTAAAAACACCACTTTTGTCATTCTAAGTCAGTAAAGTGAGTAAACCAATGAGTTCCAGAAGTTCAGACCTTGACTATGACTTTTCATAAAGTTTTCAGTTTACAGTTGATTTAAATTTATTTGGAAACTCCTGCATTAACTAAAGGACTTTGCTGTGCTAGTGGAGCTGCTCATATTAGAACTGTTTCTCCAGGCTTTTCAAGAAATGCAGTATCATTTTCTTTCAGCTGTCCTGACAAATGTGTGCAGTTTTATTGTGCTCATGATACTTTATCTAATAGGTCTTCTCTTTTTTTTTTGCTTTATTTTCCAAAGCCTATTATAGACATCAGCACAAACAAGAAAAGAGCAGTTGGCATAGCTCTGTGGCTGCGTAGTCTGGGCTTTAGCAGCAATGTTTCCTGAGCTGCTTAAGGAAATCAGTATTACAAGAGCCAGTGCAGGACATCAGGACAGAACAAGAGGGGCCAACACTTTGCTCCCTTGCAACAGGACAAGAGGAAATGGCCTCCAGTTGTGCCAGGGGAGATTTAGATTGGACACTAGGAAAAAATTCTTCACTAAAAGGATTACCAAGTATTGAAACAGTTTGCCCAGAGAAGTTACGGAATCACTGTCCCTGGGAGTGTTCAAAAAACATGTAGATGTACATGGACATGGTTTAGTGGTGGACCTGGCAGTGGTAGGTTAATGATTGGGCTTGATGATCTTAAAGGTCTTTTCCAATCTTAATGATTCTCAGATTATCTAGAGCCTCACTGGGGTTCTCAAAAAATGGTTATCAATGTTGATCTTCAACGGCCTTTCAACATGAATTATATCATTTTGAGCTGGATGAGTTTTAATGGTCTGTTACCTAAGTCATTCAATTCTCAGCTCACATACCTACTACCTGTAATCACAGTGGATTTTAGGATGACAAAGAAGTGAAATTAAAATGAGTGCAGGGACTTCACCCACTCTAATCTTAGAACTATGAGAATGGTATGAGGACTACTGGGCAAGGTCCATGGGTACCAGCTGGGGTCAAATCCTGCTTAGTTATATTTCCACTGGAGTGAACCTTAACTGAGGAGACTTACTGTCTTGCAATTCATAGCTAGGATTTCATGGACCTGTGAAAATGTCTCATTGACTTCAGTAGATTGTGGTCTGTGCCATGGATTATTACCTGCAGTCATGAGGAGATTGGGGTGACCTGGATTATGTGGCAAAGGTATTTTGGACTATTTCAACCTGGTTACAGATCTACCTCCCCACAGAATAAGAGTTAAAAACAAGAATCCACAGTAAGAAGCAGATGCACATGCAAGGAACTTCCAGTGCAGCCTAATCTGGCCTCATAACTCTTTTCAGAAGTGATCAGTATTCAATAATAAAAAGCACCAATTTTTTTTTCAATGTATACCTTTGGAGCGAAGTTGAAGTTGTAGGAGAGGAATGATGCTATAACTGACGTAAAAGAGATCCTATAGTAGTGCTCTTCCTTGCTAAAACCATTTTGCTGTTAAATATGTTTAAGATGAAAAAAAATTAATGTGGTGGTGTCCTTGAATTCTTTTAATAAGAAAAAAGCATATATAGAGATTTAAAATAGACATGTGGTTTTTACATATATAAAAATACATTAAACTTGTTTTCCATTTTAAGGCCTTGGAGATCTTCCTTGTGGAAGATACTGACATTCCCTTCATATTGGGTGGATTTACCACAAGGAAAGCTGGAGAAAACATAAAAGTGTCCAGTATTATTTAAAACCTTGGTGGTCTTTAACGGCTGCCCCACAGTTCCAGCCTGGTACAAACTTAAACAGAGCTCTTTGTTGCTCTTGAATGTGACATAATCCTTTCATCTGGCGTGCTGAATGAAGTATGCACATGGCTTTTTTGCTACCCCTGCTGGGCTGCCTTGTTACACCTTCAGAGCAAACCACCCCTAGTAAAAAAGCTTGGGCTCTGTCATCCACCCTAATGCCAATAAACAACAGATAGCTATGGCATCTTTTGGCTTTAAAATGCCGTCCCTCATTAAACTTGTGTGTTGAGGAAGGAAACGGCTCCGCACATCATTGTTTCTTGCAGATACAGAGTACATTTTTTTGTTGTTTGCATGTTTGCTAATTTGAAGCTCTTTGAAGAATCCTACAGGGAGATCAAAGACAAAAGATTAGAACGTTTTTAATAAAGTGAAGAAGGATCAGGTTAGATCAAAGGGACAAGCTGACAGGAAATAAGTAGGTGCCGTTGTTGGCTGACACTTGCATGCTGTAGGGTGATTTCTGTGTTAATGTGAGGTCAGAAGGAGGATTGCTTTACATCTTATTGTCTCCAGACTTTGCTGACTGGGTGTGTCTTTGTACTTCACTTTAATCTCAAAAATTAAAACCCGTAAAGTCACAGTTTGGCTTAGCCACATGATTTTTCTAGTTATTTAACTTTGATTTTAAAATAAAAATAAAATTCGGAATGTACCAGCAGGGTATGGAGGTAATTAATTGGCCTGCGAGGGGATTCAGCTACAAGAATATTCATTATCAGAGGCCCTCAATCACTCACACTGTCATTCTGCTGACTTTAAGGGAATTAAGTCTTATCCACTGTCTCAAGAGGAAATGTATTTTCTTTATATACACACCAAAGCCTTGCATACTCACAGGTTGTACTGCTGTAGATAAATCAGTACAATGAAATTAATATATCCCCTTCAGTTTATTATGCAGTTTTATTAGTATAGAGCTGCTAATTGGGTAGAGTTTATTTCTCTGAGAGATTGAAGTTGCAGCACTAACTGGTGTGGACTCACTGGCCTCATTGTGAACTTCAGTGTGTAGGTTGTGGTGGATGCAGGGTTGGCTTTGGCAGCCTGGTACTTCTGTACATCAGAAATAAGGTGTCTCACAAAATACCCCTCTCTTGTAACAGTAAGTCACTTTGCTGCCTGGTGTAGCTAGAGGCTAATTTGAGGATAGTCACAGGAAATGAAGGCGATTTCTTTACTATATGATCCATGGGTGATTTTGTAGTTCCACAAAGCTTGATCTCCCTATGTGTCTTCACAGATGAAAAAAACAAGTATTCAAGTGGTTTTGTGTTTTTGTGTCCGTGATCATGAAACCTCCTCCAAAAGGATGTTTTCAGGCAAAAGTGCAGGATTGGGCCCACAGAAACTACCTTGTTTTGTTTCACAAACACAAAGGCTGGTAGCACTGGTTTTCTGTTTCACTCAGCTACACATGCAGTTGGCTTCTCTAGCACTGAGGGTTCTTGTGCCCTAATGCAGAAGCACACACCAATGGTTAGGTACCTTATTGGGCATGGTGCAAGCAGTAACTGGCGTTTTTTAATCCAGTCATGTTAAATCAAATTAGCAAGTTTTGGTATGGCCTTAACAGAAAGAGCTGTGCTCAACCCCCTGCTTGGTACTATAGTACACATTGTTATACTTGATTAGAGAAATGTATTTTTATTATGTTTTGTTATTTTTGTCTTACAGTTGGTTATGTAAATGAGCCGTCATTCTACAAAACCAAAGGAAAGTATTCTGGAAAATACAGTTACCCAAACTTTTTGGGACAAAGTAAAACAAATGGGAAGAGATATCTGTTTGCAAATTGAAGAAAATTTGTGAGTCTCAAAGGGGTATAAGAAAGAGCACTGAATCTGACTAATGCACACCAGTTGGAAAAAGGGTTCCTTTACCCTGCCTGTGCTGTGGCTGAGCAGAGCTATTCTCTCCTGGGGCACATGGCTTGAGGCCTGAACTTCACATGCTGCACCATTGTTTGCTGCTTCACACACTCCTCATTAAGGGGTCCTAATGGAAAGCCACATGTCAGACTGTGGGAAGGGCTGCTGTTCTGGATGCACTCAGGATCACTTCACAGAACAGTCAGGATTCCGTTTCAGGATACACAATGACCCTTAGGGTGCAGTGCTATTAAGCTAACAGTAGAGAATGACATGGGAAAGAGATAACATGGTTTGCTTTTGAACATAGTCTCATTTTTTTGTAGTTGGTTGTGTTCCGTGGAGCTTACTGGGTTGCCAGGCTCTTGGTTTTTGTGATCGGTAGAATCTAATTTAAATTACTTTTAAGTCAGAAATGTGCAGCATTCAGACAGGAAAAAGACTGAAGGTTCCTCAAATAGCCCAAGTGGTTCTGTGTGCCCCTTGTAACAGCCATGTCCATCTACCTCTGTACCCACGTAGTTCCTGGTCCCTTGCTGAGTCCCTTGCTAGACTTGGCTTCAGTGGGAAATATGCCCTGATGTTCTTCTTAACCTTTTGTATTTAGAAGTGGCAGGTCATTCTTTTTGAGACTTATCTGTCCAGTGAAAACACTGGATTTTTGCTTAAATTTTAGGCACTGCATGGAGCTCTTCTTCTGCAATAAAATACAGTCATAGGAAGAAGAGTACTGTAGAAACGAGTAGTGCTTGTGTAGCAGAAAGCTAGGGATCTTTGGGATCTCAATAGTGGACAGAAATGTCTAAATCCCACTGAAGTTGTGAGGGATACTAATGAGCCCATCTGAAGGCTTCTGCTTTATAGAAGTGCAGGAAAAATAGGCCGTGTCCAAATCAGAATAATCTGGAATTGTAAATTGATTCAGTTAAATTTGTGTAATCTTTTAATAAATACAACACCATAAACCTACAGGCATTGCAGGAGGCTGATAGGGTTGGAATGTAGCAGAAATTCAAGGTACTCAAAGCAGTCAAGAGTATGAAAAGAAATGGAAGAAAAAGAGAGTCTCTTTTAATGGACTTTGCAGAATGAAGATTAACAATTCAGGGAGAGGTGCAAAGCGGGGAGTAAGGATGTTAACAAAGTGTTATGGTAACAGAAAATTTAATGATGAAGTGCAGAATTCCCCGAGGGAATCATAAATCAGGTTTAGTCTACAAGGTATGTTGGTTCCTAAATCAGCAGGAGTCTGGTACCTAAATAGCTTTGCAGTCCAGTCCCAGATGCTTTACTTTGGACTTTTCTCTTCGCTTTAGGTTTCATGTGGTTTTAAATTTTGCAGGGCACTTGTTCCCTTTGAACCAAAGCATGTTAATAGTGTCCTTAATATATTTAAAAGGCAAAGAGTCTTGAAGGATAGCTTGGTATTTTTCAGTGTTTAGAAATGCTAAGTGTTTTAATAAAGTAGAAAGCATTAATAAAAGGTTGAAAAATGACAGAGAGTGTCAAGCTGAGACCAAATAGAACTTTGGAAGTTCCTTTGGGCCTTCAAACATTGGAAGATTTGATTTATCCCATGCTTGAATTTTTAATGTGTCTTTTTGTGGTTCCTTGGATGTGTGGCTGCAGTAGCAGGGTACTCAGAACAAATAAGTATGATCCAAACACAGACACAGCATTTTACTTGTTGATTAATACATCAGCCAAGAGCGATGTGAGGTTATCCCTTGTGGATGCAGATGGGAGGGCTGGAGCGGAGCCGCAGGAGAGCAGCCCGTGACCACTAGGTGGTAATGCTGGGTGCGGAATGGGCTCCCTCCTGCTCCGGGGCCTGCCGCGCTCCCTGCTGCTGCACGGGAATTTCCAACGCTAATTAATGAGACCTCGGATCCGAGAACCTACTGCCTTTCACGGAAAGCAGGACTCGGTAAACATGGAGCCGTGGCAGTGCACCAAAGCCTTGTATAGATGTGCCCTGTGCAGTTGTACGTGTCCGCAATTTCTCTACGTAAATTTTGGGATGGTTTCTTGTTGACCATTGACTCTATAATAGCTGTGTTCAGCACCTGTTATCTCTAGCTATTCTAAAAATTTTCCTCACAGGAAATTATAGTCTTTGTCCAAATAGTGCACAGAACTGAAGGAATAGCTGGATGACAAAGTGCCGTTGCTGGTGTCAGTATGAAGGAAAATTTGTTACTTGAAGTGATTTGTTGAGAAAAAAAACAAACTGAGAGGCATTTAAAATTAACTTAGTACAGCAATCTGTATGCTGAAGCGTTTGTTTAATAGTAGATCCTCGTGTCCTGGACTTCCACAATGTCAGGTTAGAAATTAACCCAAACTGAAAAGGGAATTTGAGGAAGGAAGAGTATTATTATTGGATATAGAATTTGGAGAAAATGATTTAAGAAAAATTTCCTTGGGTCTCCTGATTATACAAATCAGCTACATTTCTATTCTTTTCAATGAAGATAGAGTTTCCAGAAGCAAAATATTTTGTAGATCAAACATTGTGTCTTTCAAGATTAACTGAATATCATTACTCCTTCCTGCACAGTCTAGGGATGCCCACTGGAAAACTCCTGCTGGAGCACAGGGCAGTTTCATCTTACTTTTCACTGATGAGTCTATGAGACAAGCCCATGTGTAGTAGGACCATAGATAGAGATGAGCTCTGCCACAGTTCTACTGTGAAGGTGTGTCCCTGGAGAGGCTGCGACCCCAACTTAATTTTCATCAGTTATGGGATTGTTTTTATAGAATTTCAGAAAATTCTCAAAAATGTGTTTGGGAATATCTGAAAAAATTATAATTTTGAGTTCTGCATAAATATTTAAAAATGCAGAGAAAGTGTAGCTTTCAACTGACAAATGTTAAGGTTCAGTGTTGTATTCTGGGTCCTCTGGTCCATGCTTTGCTCTGACAGTTGTCCCTGTTACTGTGTAGCATTCACTTGAGATACACAGAGGATGAGTAAGACATTGGCAACATTTACTGGGGTAGTCTGGAGGCAACTTCCACCCCCGAGGTCGGGAAACGGTGGATGGCACTGGACAGCCCTGCCTTGCAGGAGAATCCTGGTGTTTATTTGAACTTGGAGAGCATGCAGGGTTGATGGAGAAAAGAGTACAGCTTGCCAGGCCCTGTCTGCAGGTTCTGCAGGTGCCATGTGGTTGCCGTGGGACAGACAGCAACGGGGCTGAGTCCTGCGTGCAGCCATGGGGACCATTCTGCTGTTCAGCAGCCAAACAGCCTCTTTTCACATGCACAGTGAGGTTATGAGAAGTCTGTAAGGCTGACACAACTCCAGGTAATGAGCTAAATGGCAAGCTGGAGGTGGGGAGAACCACCGTGCCATGGCATTTCAGGGGAGTTGGATGTATTTTATTTTTTCCACACAGTCTGAGCTCAGTCCGGAGTCAAGCTGTGCGACCGCTGCTTCCATCATCTTGCCTTTTCTCTCTCAATCAGGTGTTTATCTCCCTTCAAGTGTCGATATAGTTCAAAGTACACTTAAGCCTCAGCATTAACTCTAGACTCAAAACAGACCAGTAATGTCACTGGTATAAATGAAGGCTTTGCAAGAACAATAGATATCACTGTTTTAATGCTGGCAATAGAGATTGCTCATATCCTTTTTGAAGCAAATTCTGTATTTCTGCAGTGCACTTTGTCTTTCCCAATTAGATTTCTTGCCAAGCTCTGCTATGTAGCTTAATCTAATTTTGCTAAGATTGTCATTGTAAAAAGAACTAACATTAACAACACGAAAACTTGATTTTTATGTTCTTGGTCCTGCAATCTCACCCAACAGAAATGACACTTTTGATTGGTATAGAGCCCACTAGTTTCAATGCATTTCTTTGTGTGCATAATGGCTTGATTGGGCAAATCAGTGCCCTGGTCAAGGACTGTGCTTGCTAGAATTCACTTGGAGTAGGAAATGTGTCTGTTAGAGCCTGTCATGTCTACAACATAGCTTGCCCTGCCCACCAGCCAGCCAACTGTATTTTGACTCTAAGCAAAATATAGTTCATCTCTCTGTGGGAACTTTTTTCCTTTTAAAAAAAAATCCTCTTACATAATTTGTTTTTTTTACTTATCTGTATTTACTTAAGTTTCTTACTAGCTGTATTTGATGTAATTGTCATTTACTGTTTTAAACTTATCTCTAATACCTTATGTTTGTGTGACTAGGGGAAAAAACGATTTTCTTAGCAAGTCAGAATTATATTTTGGCACTATTAAACTTCTCCCTCAAAAGCAAAATATTAACATTAGGTGAAATGAGGCATATCACCTAATATGTTAATTATGGAGACAGACAGTCATTAACTTCATTAAAGGTCTTGAGACTGATCAAAGATTATAGAAAAAAATATATATTTTGCTTTAATTTTGTTATTTAAAAATGTGTAAGTACCTTGTGGATGAGATTTGAAAAATAGGTACAACAATCCCAATTTTATAAAGGGTACGTACACTCTTAGTATACAGCTCTGACAAAATACAGGATTTAACTCTAGGATAAGCTTGCTAAAATATTTAAACAGTTTTCCCTAGAAAATGTTAATTGAAACCTTGATATTTTCTACTTAAAAAAAAAAAAAAATGGAGTTTTTATAGTAAAAAAGAAAAATCAGTGTGACAATTCTTACCTAAAACTATGATTTTAAGACTTTAGATCTATTATCTGTTGCTTGTACCAGAAAAAAACATGGAAGAATATTCAAAACACAGTAAAGTCCCAAAGTTATAGTGCAGGTATTTGCTTGGAGAGACTAGAAACACTGAAACAAGTAGTGCATATCCTGAACAAATGAGTAGGGCATTTCTCTTCATTGTACATCTGCTCTTGGCATTAAATGCACTGGGATTGACAAGACTGCCACAAACCCCTCTGAGGAGATGTGCAGGGCACAAAGCTGAATTTGGCCTCTGCCATTTGGGAAACACTCCCTGCCCTGTCCTGTGCCGGTGATGGTGATGCAGCAGGGCACACTGAGGGCATGCTTATGTCTCTGAGGTGTCACCGACTTCTTGTCATACAGCTGCTGTCCCAGGCTGGCCATGGTCCTGAGCTGGAGTCATTTTCTGTCACACAGTGAGAACAGAGAACCATAAATTTGGAGAAATTTTGGGGGTTTAGGATGCATTTCTTCATCACACTCCATTTTTTGCTTTTGCTAAATTTTGGCTATCATAGATTAGAGCGTCCGTCGTCACTGAGGAGCAAAATCTCCAAAACCAGCAGTAACCTGTGGCAAGTCTCACCAGGAGGAAAGGAGCAGCTTCAAAGGATGGTGTCTCATCTCGAGTAGTTGCTTACAAGCTCCACTTTGGGCTTTTTTGAGGTGTGAGAGGGAACTTGTCTAAACCTCTTGTTTAAGACTACAGGTGTTATCATCTCTGGCTTCCAAGGGAAAACCTGTGCTTTTTACTGGGGAGTCCTGTGTCTTATTTGTGCATTTTGAAAGGCTATATTAATACCAACACTTATACTTTTTACATTGAAAGGTAGAACAGTCTCTGTGTACTGTGGAACAAAGGATTTGTTACTTTTTTGTCACCCCTAATAAATTGATAGATACATCACATATTCTCTTGTACTCCACATTTCCTGTCCTTTTGTAAAATATTGTCTTTTTAGGTGCATATGCTATTTGTTTAGCATGCAGAAGGCAGGTGAGAGAGGAGAAAATTGACCAAGAGACACTGAATATTTTAGACAGTTGCTCTGTATAGTTGCTTGAAAGGAGAGATCATCTTGGCATATGCTGGTTTGCTTTTAAATAGTAGTAGACGTTTCTTAAAAGGCAATGGCCATGTGATGTTCAATTGGAACTGGACTAAAGCAAACACAGGCTTTCTCCTTTGACGAGCTTACAGTTCATTAGGGTAAATTACCCAGTACTGAGCTCCCTGTATGATTAGATGGTTATGGGATCCAACCTAATTAGTTTAAAGCTGGCTTGGGTATCTCTTCACAGCACTGTTGTTATTTCTGTGCTGCTGTGGAGACTTAGTCTGAAGTCTTCATTTGAAATCCATTAAAGTCAAAGCAGCTCTTTCTGTTGGTTGAATAAGCTTTGCATCAGGCTGAAAACATGTCAAGAGTACAGTACAGAAAACAGAGAGCCTGGCAACGTGGTCCAGGCCTGGCATGTTTATGGGGATGCAGTGCTGTGGGGAGGGGCCTGGGAATGCAGGCGCAGGGTGGCACGGCATGGGACAAGCAGGCTCAGGGGCCAGGCCACAGAGATGGTGAAGGGCCCTTGTGTGTAACGGAAAAGCACAGGAAGGAGAGGGGGAAAAGTCTGAGCACCAGAGAGATGAAGGAAGACTTCTGGAGAGTTTTGCCAGTGATGGGAGAGGTTTGGGTTTTGTACAGAGAAAGCCAGAGCAGTACCTGGTGGAAAAGGGCTCAGCCAGCGCCTCTGCGAGAGGTGGGTGAGCAAAGGCAGGGCTGGCAGCTGCCATAAACGGCACAGAGGGAGCAGCCAAAGGAAAGGAGCAGCTTGGGGGTGTAGGCAGCACAACCAATCTGGTGGTAAATACTCAAGTTTTCCCTTTCCCAGTGCATAAAATGATTTGCTGCAGCCGGCACTGTCTTTAAAGAAATCCATCCTGACAGCAGTGGGGAAGCAGCAGGTGAGCCCCAGGGGCTGGAACAGACAGTTGCTCCTTAGACCAGTGGAGACATGACCACACTAATGAGTGATATGCTTCTTAAAAAAAAAAAAAAATCTGAAAAAGCATAGCAAGCATATTTTAGGGCAGGATGGAATGTTTGCTCAATTAACTAGTCAAAACAGGATTTCTTTGTGTTTCTCACAGCACTGCAAGGGAACTCCCTTAATGAGAATTAAGTTCTTTGCCTGTATCTTTATTACCCAACATACACCATCTTCAGGAGCTTCACTAGCATTAGCTGATCCCACTCTCTTCTGTGGATTAAAGAAACTCTGTTTTGTCCTGACCTGACTGAATACAGAAACAATAGGGTAGAAATTAGACAGCTTGCTCAAAACATGAAGGGTTTGAGATCACAGTTAATGTCACATTACTGTTCTGTTCATGTAGGTGGGACTGTAAGATCAGCAGAAATCAAGTTTTCATCAAGCCTTGCTCACTGCCACCAAGTGTTCGATTTTCTTTCTAAGATTCTAGAATGGTCTTCAGAACACCCACTTCACAAGTATCTAATAACTGCAGGTTGCAATACACACCCTATAACAAACTTCAAATTGTTAATCTTACATAAAAGATCAAAAGCTGTAAACTGCCATGTCCCACTGAAAGAGATCTGGAGTGAGAGCTTCATTCTGGTCTAAGATCCTTACATTAATATGAAACTTGTTAAGTGACATTCCCAGATTAACTGGAAAGCAAAGTATGCACTACAGTACACAAGAAGACAAAACAATTATTGTCCTGTCCCTTAACAATATGATCAGATTTTAAAGTTTTGCCTAACCCTGTGCATCAAAGGTTTTTAATACCACAAAGAGCATGAATATCCTGACTGTATAAAATGTTTGCTGCTTCAGGGAAAAGGCACCAATTTTCCCTCTTTCACCACAAGTCCTAAAAAGTTGTATGTAAAAGGAGAAATATATGCAATTTCCTAGCTTATTTTGGACAACGAGGGTACAGCACAAATACGGTACTGTTGTACCCACAATCTTCTTAATAGTAAAAGACCACATTCAAATCAAACAAGACTAAACTAAGCAGACTAGCCTCCCTCAGCCTCACACCTGGTCTCTTGTATTCGGACTTGACATTGTCTCATAACTCTGAATCTTCTATCATTTTTTATATTTCCTGCTTGAATTAAGGTTATAAGAACTACATCTTTTTTTTTTTTCTCCAAGGTTTATACCAACAGAGTATGCAGCAGGAATATGTCATCTCTGCTTTACCAAGTGTTCCCACTTCATGACCTGAGGATTGGGTGAATCATTTTGGCCATAGAGTTTCATGGGATGCTGCTTGCCCTGCAAACCACTGCATCAAGGAGGAAGTGGTGGCTGCAGTTTTCAGGCCAAAGGCATAGACTTACATCTGACTACTTACGGTGCACGCAGCCACTCTATCAAGCAATTGGTTTGTCTTGGAGCCCTGCTCTTATTACTATTTACCATTCTCAGACAGATGTGTCATCTGTGGATTTAATATCCGAACAGTTTGAAATTTTTTTCCAGTTTATAGGTAAAGATACTAAAAAGTCTAGTGTCAAGAGCCAACCCTGTGCGATGTCATTAAAAATACAGCTAATTAATTGTCTCCATTGACAATTATATTTGTGGAGCCATTGTTGAAGCGGTTGAAAGGACTGAACTCCAGCCTGGTTGGTTGCAGTGGCTGTTACTGCTGCGGCTGCACCATTGCTGTTTGCTTCTCACCTGTGTGAAGAGCTTCCTGCTTGTTCCCAAACAAGCTGTGTTCCCTGCTTGTTCCCAAGCTGTGTTAACAACCTGTTTCTTCTTGGTATAAGGGCTTCAACTCTAGCCCTCATTCAAATGATGAGAGGGAGGACCTGCTCTCTGTGAGGCTGACCCATCTCCATGGCCTCTCAACTGGGCTAAGGCCAAAGAGAACCTGTCTAGTGCATGTGCTGTGCCTGCCTTGGTGCTGTGAGACACAGCCACTTCTGCTTGGTGCTTGGGACAGCTTGGTCCAGCTCCTTCACTGCTGATTCCTGAGGACAGGCAATGCACCACTGTGGTCTTTTGGATCAGGCTCTTCTCAGGGTCCTTAACAGGCATGTGAAGTGTTTTCCCCCAGCCGACAGGTGACAGCCTGTGTTGTCAGTGTATAATTAGTGCATTGCTGAAGACATGAACCTCCTTGATGTCCAGGGAAGAACTGCGGACTGATGATTGCACAGTGATGCGCATCTGCTTGTTGATCACCTTTAATGCACAAGAGACTTCAAGAGAAGAAATAGTGGTTTCCTCCACAGAGGTCTCTGCCACAAAATGCAGCTCCAGGCTGCACACCTCAGGGGACTTATTCTGGACAGTTCACTGACTCCTGTAGAGAAGAGTAGCATCAGGTGCAAGGTCAGGGCTGGGAAGTCCTAAATACTCCAAGCATTAGGGGCCTGCGGTAGCACCAGATCGAGTTACTGCTCTCCTGCAGTCAGTGATAAACCATTTAATCCCTTTTTACTGTGTTTTAGCCTTGCGTTTCCATATGCTATAGAGCTGAAAGTAGATGGAAGAAAGGATGGAATAATGCCATACCTAAAAATGGACATACTAATTTCTCTGTTAGCCATCTATTGTAGTCTGTACTCTTCAGAGTTGAGGTTTTAACCTCATTCCTGCTATACTATAATGAACAGGATGCCTAAGAGACAGGAGACTGAGCTAGAATGGGTGCTGAGGCTGAAGGCTGACCTGTACATTTACATACTTGCTATAGTCTTCAGATCTGTGGCTGTAACCATTTTTATATATGGTTATATGCAGTCCTGCCACATGTCTAAAGCATCTTAAGCGACTGCTGACCAGAGCCAAGGCCAGTGTGCCATTGATGCCATGTAAAACTGAGAGTCTGAGTGGCGGCTGCTGTCTGACAAGGTGACAGTATTGTTGCTGTAGTGACTGCAGATTAGTAAAGAAACGGTCGGCTTTTTGGTGCCATTTTTGTGTGTAAAGCCCAGACAGTACAGCACAGTTCAGTGACTTGCTTGGGATTTGCAGTCCCCCTAGCTTGTATTGGTTTTTCGGTGGTGGGGTTTTTTCCCAACAATGTGGCTTTTCACTTTACATTGATGAAAATGTGGGTTGCATTTGCTAACAGCAAGTGAATAAAATGTAGCAAGAAGTATGATAATAACTGATAAACAGACAAACATTGTTGGTCCTTCCCTCTACTAAACATGCCACATGAAAACAGAAATGTAGCCTGGCATAGACTTCATTCATTCAAAAGTGAGTGAAATCCCTGAAGTCTATTGGGTATAACATGGGAAATATGTAAGCCTAATACACCTGTTCTTTAATCTACAAAAATACCATTCTGATAATACTACCTTGAAGACATACAGCAACACGTTTTTATGGTCTTTGGTTTGGGTTCACTTCCAATTTTTAGATATAATTTCACAAAGGGCATCAGTAGCTCATAATGTTGGACACTTCAAAGTTCCTCCGTGTGTTGCTCAAGAAATAAATTGTTTCTTTGTTTTGATATAAACCTTTGGACTAACCTTGAGTTTGAAGATTTTTTAACTTGTTTTAATATATTTTAGTTTTTTTTCAGGTTTGCATTCCTTCCGATGCTGCCTTGGCTACCTTTATAAACATCTGAACAGTTACTCTGTTTTCAGATACAAAGAACAATAGCACCTCAAGCGCAGTGAAAATACCAAATATTGATCTGTCCCTTGAATGCCAGAAAAGCTCAGCAGGAGGCATACAAAATATTTCTGAAAAATGATAGCTTATCACCTGCAGACCTGGAGATTGCTGTCTATTATTACAAAGACTTGCTGGTGGGCTCCAGTGACCTCCAGCCTTCAGCTATTTGTGTCTCTTCCAAGGCAAAGAGAGAAAATCTCAACCCTCTCCACAGTGTTTGCATTCGCCTCATTTCCAGTGTCTTTCACCGAAGTTATGGAGGTAGCCTGAAACACATCAGCTACAGTGATGCAGCAGCATCAAAATTTCACAACAGTGGTGGGAACTGATGCATGAACTGCTTTCAGAGTAAAGATTTGGCTGCCTTGTTTACACCCTTGCAATATCCCTATCACTTAATCAAGTGGGGTGGTTTTTGTAGATGTGACTCTTGCTAAATATGTTATATGTTTAAAATGAAGCTGCACCTTAATGCTAATTGCACTGTGTGCTCTGATGTGGTAATTATTTCCCTGTTAAAAACATGCTTGTGTTAACCTGGGGATACCAGAAATGTTAATGCTGCTTTTCCAGTCAAATTTGGCCCTGTGGGGGCAATGAGGGTTTCTGTTTGCTCTTCCTGGCTTGTCGAGTGGCAGTGGCCAAACACCACTGCTAAGGGGCACTTGCCAGCCACCACAGGTTGCTCAGGGAGCTGGAAGAATCCCTGTAATCTCCAGAGTCATCCATTTTGGAGAAACAGAGACTACTTCTTCTTTGGCCTTCACTTTTTTTTCGGAAGATCATGTGTGGTCCCAGCAGCCCGTTTCCCCTGTTTTTCATGTTCCCCTGGTGTTTCCCAGAGGGACGATGGGTCTGGTCTAATGGTCTCTCATCAGAGAATGGAAAATGTGATGTTTTAGTGAACTACTAAGGAGAATTTGAGCCCTGAGCTTGCGGTGGAAGGCAGAAGATGGAAGAAAATGTGAGTGGTGAACCTGCCATGTGATGAAGCATGCTTGAGAACACCCACTCCACACAGCCCCTTAGGACCATGCTGCAGGACTCCAATCTGAAGCGCAGTGTCCCTGTGTGTTATGGGAATGGATGGTGCAGCATGGAGGTGGCAGTGCCACTCTTTGGTGTCACACAGGTTTTCTGCCTGCCTTAATTTTTCTTTTATTGTGGTCATGAAGTAGTAGTGAGTGATAGTATCCCCCTTTTACTGTCATAATCCTGGGTGATAACTGTTATAACAATTCCACAGACATTAAATTCAGCTGGAAGAGCTAACTTGAAGGTTTGTATGGATAGATGGTGGTGTGCAGTCTGTGTGTGTGCCTGGTTGAGGAATGCAGTAGGAGCTGTTACCTTCAGTTTACAGCTGTAAATTAAAGTGTGCCTGTCCCTGGTTCCACTTTCTATAGGAAAGGTGCTGACACTCCTAGGTCTTCCTTATTTTCTGGAGAGAAAATGGGTAGAAGGCAGTATTTGGGATAGGGCAGATTCAGCTCTTGGCTTGGTACGGAAGCCTGCCTGGTGAGCAGAGGGAGAAACAAGAGCTGAGCACAGCTGAATTGGGTTTCCTTATGTGCTTGTGAAGCTTAAAGATACCAACACAGAAGGCAGATTTGACTGAGTAAAATGGTTAATGTCCATGTATGGCATAAATCCACATAAAATTACTACTTTTTAAAATGTCAAGGTTAAAAAAAGTATTGTATCAATGTATGTCATGTCATAAATCTCCTGCAATCCCATTGATTCTTTTATGCTCTACTGCCAGGTATGCACTAGCTGCTTTCACAGTTAAGGTGATATCTCTGTTCTCTTGCCTTTAGCACAAAATTACGTACCTTGTGGTCGTTTTAAAATGTCACATCAGTTACTGTCATAACTGGGGCTTCATCATGTCCTTCCGGTTTAGCTTACTCAGTCATTTCAGTACACTCATTGTGTATATCTGTAGTGTTCTCAGGACTTTGCTAACATTTCACTCAGATTGTTGGTCTAAATTAGCCATCCATGTCAAATATAGGGTCATGTGCACCCCTACTGTGACCCACAAATAATGAATGGAACACTAAAGCTGAGCTTATCCCAGTATGGTCAGAGTATGCCACTGATAAAAGTTTTTTTGAAAATTGTGGAAATAAAACCCAAACAAACCAATGCTGAAAGCTTCAAATCTCTTTCTCTCTCTCCTTTTTTTTTTTTTTTAAACACAAAACCTACATATTCTCATGTGGTTACTAATACCTGAGATAATTTAATTTAACTCCTTTTGTATCTTATAAGCTGTTTTCCTCTCCTGTATAAAAATGGTTAGTCCTTGTGGAAATCGCTGTGAGAACTAAAATTTAGGGTTTTTCTTTCTGTTTTTCAGCAGAGGGCGCTCTAAAGAAGCTTATCTTTCCATTGAAGGTGTAAACAGGCTGGATCTTCGAAAGTGCGTGAAGGAACAGCAACAGCAACGTGCATGCCTTTCATGATCGTGTTTCTAAGTGAACTCAGGCCAGCCTTGAATTCTCTAACAAGAGGGAGTTTTCACTGATTGCTCTGTAGAGGCTGATCTGTAGCTTTTCTTTGCTTGATGGGAGTCACTCTGGAAAACTCATCTCACAGACCTTCTCCCCTGGGGACACACGGGGCCTCTGGTCCTGCTGCCCCAGGGAGCGAGGTGGTCTTTGTTAAAGAGATTTACAGAGAGCAGGGATATCAGGGAGGGGGTTTGCCTGTGGATGAGTGCTGGATTCGCAGCTCTAATGGAAAGGTTAATTCACATGGTCTGGCTGGAAACTACACATAGTGAGGCTGGCAGGGCCCAGAGGGCCTGTCCTAGTGACCTTGGTGATGGTGATGCTCAGGTGTTCTGTGTGCAAGAGCAGACCCATGGGGTAGTTACAGAGCCAGCTGGAATGTGAGGTCACTGCCATTGGGGCTTTGAATGCCTCATGCAGCCATGTGCTCCCATGTGTACAAAATGCACACCAAAGGACCTTCAGACTTTAAAGTTAAAAATGTATTAGGAGCCAGGCTGGTATTGAGTGAGTAAGTGTGTGTGTAGAGACTGGGGCTGGTTTTATCAAAACCATCTGTTGACAATATATACTTAATATCTGGCAGGGACCTATGGAGTTTTTAAACTGTATTTGTAATACAGTACCTGGAAACACAAGACCAAGTTCTTCCAAAAATCGTTTTGATTTACACTTTTGGGAGGAAAAAGGCATACCATTGTGAAAAACAGAGTTTTTACTGTTACAATGCAAATGTGCATTTGGCCATATTTTTAATGCTTTTCCGAAAGGTTTCTTTTACCAAATATGCAGGAAAATAGATTTGAGAAAAATGACAAATGCCACCCAGCCTCGCTGCTGCTTCAACTTTTAAAAGCAGCAGGGTGTGGTTTATGGACATGGTATACCTCTGTTCTCATAAGGTCATCTTTGCTCTAGTCCTTGAACCAAATCTTTTTATTAACAATCACATATTCACTGTCTTACAGAGACTGTTGTACTAAAATGAAATTACTCTGTTTCTAAAAACTAAAAACCTAACCTCCCCCTGCTCCTTCCCCAGCTGACAAATACTCTTTAAATTATAGCAAGGTGCAGCAATCTGTGCATCCTGCTGACATACTAGAAATTATGTTCATAATGGAAATCTTTGTCAGTAGCTCAATGGCAAAGACTAAATACTAAATTTTTGTTCTCGTAAGTCTTCACCTCTGGGCTAGTGTGATGCTTATTTTCTGATTTTCTTTAGTCAGCCAGCTCCTGACACAGCTGATATTGATGGTAGATGTTTGTCAGCTGGAAGGTGACCATAGATCAACATAAAGGATTTCAGATGTGACCAAGTTGGCTTTCTGGTTTTGCCCAGTACAATTCTGTAATGGTTTAAAATACAGTCTGGGTTGTGTATTGAATCATATGATTAAAGAATGCAAAGTCCTATCCTATTCCATGAAATTGGAGTTCTCCCCCCACTATGGTGACTGTAGAAGGCATTTATTGTTCTCTTCAAGTCAGGCCCTATGCAAGCAAAGGTCAGGCTGCAGACATAACTGTATGAAAAAAACCCACTTGCTAGTAGAGGTTGTTTTGCTTGTAAACTGATACAAGGTAGGTTGGTTTAAAAGCAAACAAACAGTGTTTTTTTACTCAGGATAAACTGCATGTATTCTTAGCTGTTTTGTTCACTGTACATGCAAATGGCAGGAATGAGGCTTGCTTTGGAAAGAGGTATTTCATGAGTGCCTGCTTTGAAGTTTCAGGAGTGTGTGTACTGGTCCAGCAGCAGCTCCAGAGCTGTGCTGAACCTGACACCTCACTGGGCGGAAACAGCAGGAAGGCTCTCTGTGATCCTTATCTGGCTGGCTGTAATTATGAAAGCTTAGTGTGAGAGAAATCTTGGATCACCGCTGCTGGAACTCTGTGCAAATTGTCTTAAGTAATTCAATATATTTAGTCCTTAAAATCTCGGTGGGCTCTTTAGTTCTCATGCACAATCAAAAACCCCAAAACTATTACTGGAAGAGAGGCTCCAGTTCAACAACATATTGCAAGTGGGGCAATGGCTGCGACCTGCATGAGCAGTTCAGAAAAGAGCAAGTTCTGGCTTAGGATCCCTCATCCAGGCAGGAGGAGGAAATGTCAGTGAGAGAAGTGGGTTCAGCACAGAAGGGACAGCAGTCTCCTGTGCCACTCTCATCATCTGCACAGCTTGCAGGAAAGCTCTGACTGCAGGATGTACTGATGGTGGGTACTTAAAAGACTCCTCAGTTTATCCTGAGGAGAGGTTTAGCCAGGAGAGGTTTTTAGACTGCCAGCTAATAAGTTGTTGCCTGTGACACTTGACATCTGCTTCATAATTTCAATTCACTCCATTATTGCGCTTTACTGAGTTTAAGTTTAATGATACAGAGCTGTTAAGGAAAGAACAGCAGAACGAAATCTTTAATGAGAGAATAATTTGAAATGGATGTAGAGATGTCTGTCTGACTATGAAAACTGGTCCCTGTCGTGGAGCAGTGTACTCCCTATATAGTAATTTGTATCACTTAGAGTAACTGTTCAGTTCTCATAGCCACAAGACTATCAACACTCTTTCAGACAATATTTTTGAAAACACAAAATAATAAATCCCAGTTGGCAAGCAATCTCTTCTTTTAACTTTTAAAACTCTTTATTTTCAAGACCACAACAATGCAGAGCTTTGCAGAAATGTCAGGTTTGAACAAAGTCTGTGTTCTTTGAACAAAAATACTCCTTCAATACTAGAAAATAGGAGTAGGCAGACGTATCTTCCAAGTAGCGTGTTTCAAATTTCAGTTTGCTGCCAAGGGCAAATGGAGATATGAGGCTGGTGCCTGTGCCCTGGTTTTGGCTGGTTTGCATCACCTGAGAGCTGCCTTGCTCTCTTACAGCTATGCTCAGCCAGTACCAGCCTGGAGGAGACATCTCCCTCTGCCAAGTTAGCCTGACCAAGAATAAATCCTGACTTGTGCTCCATGTTGCTTTTCTTCTAGATATTTGAGAGTAGGGTTGTGCTATTTGTAAAAGTCAAGCATGTAACCACAAGCTTTCTGAGATACTGCCATGTATTTGTGGAGCACAGGCCCTTGCAAATGACAGTTATACAGGAGAATTGAACTGAACTTTGCATACATAAACTAGTGTAAAGAACCCTAGGTTTTTGGGGTTGGTTTTTTTTTTTGGTTGTATTATATGATATGAATATATCTTTCATATTTAAATATTAATGCCGTCTTTATTTTTTTTTAATGTTGGTAGCTAATCCTATTTATATTTGCCCACTATACCTATGAATGTCAGTGGGCCAAATTCTTCTTTCACATTCATATTTGTTGCACTAGTCACATTGCTTTCAAAAAATCAGCCAGTTGGTATTAAAAAAAAATGCAAAAGCTATCCTGCTTAAAAAATTTGAGGACCACAGTTGTGATGATGGGAGCAGGAGAGAAGGATGAAAGGGCTGTGGGACTCTGGGATCCAGGAGGTGCATTTGAGTTGTTGTGTGGCAGGGTCAACAACCTCTTCGCCATCCCCCAGCTGGGATCAAGGCCAGCTCTGATAAGGGGCAGCTGTGTAACCGTGGGTCAGGCTGGTTTGAAAAAAAAGCTGTGAGAAGGCTTCCTGGGGCTTTCCTCCCTTTAGGAGTCACACTTAAGCTCAATTCCCTGCCTGATTTACGCTATGTGTGTGCCTGTACCCACCTGTGTGCCTGGCTGACCCTGGCCCTGACCTTGGCTTGGCTTTGCTTCGCTTCCTGGCCTGAGCTTGGCGCTGCCTCATCACTGCAGACTTGTCTGGTGAGTGCTGGACTGTGGCTGACCTCAGTTAATGCCACTGGACTTGCTCTCCCTGCTCAGAGGCTTTGGGACTGTTGCTTGTTTGGGAGGTCCCTGCCTACCTTGCTTTGTCTCTGGCCCCCCACTTGCTTTCCTGGGCAGAGGTCTTCTTGCTCCCAGGTATGTGTTTGGGGTTTTTTTCCACCACTTTGTCATGAAAAAATTGCTCTCCTGTTGGTCTGAGTGTCTGTCAGCATGAATGTGTTTGCTTGGTATGATAGACTTGTAGAAACATGTGAGGGGAATTATTCTGATGTGGTATTGATTTGGTCATTAAAGAAATTAATTGTACTGATCTGTGTTCGCAAATGGTGCTTTATGTCAAAAAAGTAAGTAGTGTGTGTTTTGGTGATGTTAAAAATCAAAAGAAGGCACGTAGTTATTGGTTACAATGTAAATTCTGCAGACATGAGTCTAGATCTGTCTTATGATCTGAGAGAAGGAAACTATATCATGTATTATAATTTTTGTTGATTTAGTGGGTTGAAAATTTAGAGCTGAAAAAGAATATAGTAAATATTTCTACTGCGGGTTTCCTAGCTGAGAAATTTTACACTTGTTGCTTTCTGTGATGCCCAGAGCAAGTCATCCTCAGCTGTGCGAGTCCAGGAGCTAATGTTGCCCATGCCCATGGGAGGCCCTAACCAGGTTCATGTGTGCAAAGTATCCAATTTTAAGAAGAATAAGAAAATATTAAGACAGTAATGAGAATTTTGTATAAGTCCAAAAATAATTTGTTACATCTTGGGTAAATAACATAGTGCTTACTGTCCCATAAACTACAGCTCATGACTGGATAGCAGGTAACTAATTCTTTCATAAGAAGGAGTTCTGAAATAAAAAGGGTACTTTGATGGTAAAAACCCTAACACTTTAGGATACAACTCTTTCTCTGGCTCTGGTAGCTTTATTGGCAGAGTAGGGTAGAGGAGGAACAAATTCCCTGCTGCATGCCAGGCTGATGCGTGGCACAGCTGCTCTTGCCCACCTGCCCTCCCCTGTTGGAGACCCTTTCTCCAAGGCTGATCCAGTGCTCTCTGATGACTCCTCTGCTCTCTCCCTGCAGCTCTGAGGGTTTGGGTCTGAGAATAAACTGGTGGAGAACTTTGAGAACCTCTCAGGTGCTGTGGTGCCACACCACTGGCGGTGGCCATGGGGTCAGCTTGGGTGCAGCCTTGCCCTGCAGTGGCTGTGCCTTTCCTGAGGAAGCCCTCTCCTTCTGTGGATGGGAAGCAGCCAGCACAAAGGGACAGCTACAGGAGCTAAGGAAATATCTACAGTATGCATAACAATTAATAATAATAGATCTACTGTATTGGTGGTTGCTCTTAATTCTCAGCTTTGACAGGTCATTATTAAAGGACCAGACACGTTTTAGAAATGGTGAGTGTAAACATTACTTCATCTCTTTGCTATGAGTACTTGGTGGAGCTCTGTTCCCTCTTCTTTCTATTTTTTCTTTTTCCTTAAGAAAAGAGGAATGTTTTCTCTTTGTGAATAAGTGTAAAGTACTAGCTTGTGCCAAGATGCCTGGTATTTGGCCTCCTCACATGCTTGCAGGACATGGGCTGCATGTAAAGCAGAAGTGTAGAGGTCTGGGACAATGGATATTGGGGAGTAATTGAAAGATTATAAAGAAATCTCAGACATCACAGGAGACAAAAATTATAATGAAAGTAAAAGGAAGGTATAAGGGCAAAACTTTTCAGGGCAAGAGAAGAATTCTTTTTTTTTTTTTTTTGGAGGGACAAACACAGTCATGCAGCTTTTCTTTGTTTCTTGACATTCATGTACTTTTAGTATAACAGGAGCATTGCAGTGGAGTTTTTTGGTAAGAACGTAGGTTAAAATACAAATTTATAATGCTACTGTACCCTTGTTCAATTTTGTGCAGGCAGACTGATGGAGAGAAAAAGGTAACGACACCCAAAATGTTCTCCATTCTTCTGTATGAATCTCCTCCTTTGAATTATTATTTGAAAACAAGAGAACTGTTTTCTAAATAGCTCAGACTTGAGGCCAGTTTGAAACTTCACATTAAGCAAGTGAGCAAAATCTCCTCTTTCTTGCAGTAAACACACGTTCCCCTTTGCCTGTTGCCCTGTGCTGAGTTCCCTGGCCAGGCTGCACGACTGCTGCCTGGCAGATGGTCAGGTTAGCTGGTGCTCAGGCATTCCACCCTCCTGAGACAGAGGTGGGAGGCAGGAGCAGGTCGGTGCCCTTGCTGTGGACCAGAGTAGTTCAAGCCTTGCTCTGGAGTAACTTGAATCCACCCCCTCGATTTGTTTGGTGGAAAGGTGCCTGGTTGCCTAAGGAGTCAGAGGCAACTGGCGCTGATACTGGCCCCACTGGTTCTTCAGTGACTGCAGAAAATGGTATGGGTTTGGTGGCATCGTTGCTCACAGCCCTGTGGGCTGGGGCTGGACCTTGGTCTCTGAGGCAGAACAGCACAGCCATTCTGTGCTCAAAGCTGCCACGGAGGACGAGGGCAGTGCCTGGCCCTCCCAGGGGCTCCTGCTGCAGATGGGGAAGGCCAGCCCAGTGACTTAAATGGTTAAAATACTCAGAACCTGACAAAGATTGGAGGTAGGGAATCCATCTATCCACAGAGGAAGCACTGATCTTAAGGGACCTTTGTCCACCTCTGACCCTACAAATGTACTTCAAAATAAATTTAGGTGATTTACCATTCCCTAAAAAGAAAAACATTTTCAGAATTCTTGAATTCTGTAATGATTTCTTAATAAAATTTTTCCCCCAAAAATGAGTGTTAGTAAAACCTTCCAGGAGAATAAATCATCTTTTACTTCAGGAGAATATAATTTTACAAACACAAATTATTGTTTGGAATACCTCAATCGAAAAAAGAAAGAGATCTAAAAGATCTCTTTCTATTATTGAACACTCTATTACTTCTTAGAAGGAATGCATAAAAATATCATATCAGGTTCTGTCACAACTCAGTAGACTTCACAGCTATTTTAAATAAAAATTAGTACTAATATTAACAAATAAATATACTCCCAAGTATATCTGAACAAGACTTAATGTTGACATTTTATTTTGCAAAAGAATTCTTGACATTTGTAAATCTCAGGAGTTTTTTCCAGAGTAACTGTATGCCTAATCTTGGAACCTAAAAGAAATAATTATTTTAACTACTGTAATGTAATCCATATTGTGCTGTACCACTGACACTTAGCATTGCATTACATTTTCCCTGTAACACAGAAATCCCAATTTTCACCCAAAATATTTGTAGGAACCTGGAAAATAGTTTTTGTTTCCTACTGAAAACAACCATCAAGATTTTATTTACAAAATAGACACTCAGGTTTTATGTAGCTATATTAATAAGTACAATAAAAATGTTTTAAAAATAAATTCCTGGCTTTTATTTAGGTTTAGAGAGGACTCCAGGAAGACCTTATTGTGACCTTGCAATACTTAAAGGGAACTTACAAGGAAGATGGGAACAGACATTTTAGAGGATCTGTAGTGAGTGGACAAGGAGTAATTGTTTTAAACTAAAATAGGGTCACTTCAGCCTAGATACATGGCAGAAATTTTTCATAAAGAAGGTGATGAAATAGCAGAACAGGTTTTCTGGAGAGGGGGTGGATGCCCCATCCCTGGAATCATTTAAGGCCAAATTGGACAGGGGTCTGAGAAGCCTGATCTCCTTGAAGATGTTACTGCTCATTGAAGGAGGGTTGGACGCGATGAGTTTTCAAGGTCCCTTGTGAACCATTCTGTTAGCCTAGGAATTAATTTTGGAAATGGGGATGAGTTTCCCAAAAGATCTACACCGTTATTTTGTTTTTCATATATGAATATTTGGTTGACTAAGACATCAACCTTTTTGGGATAGAAAATGAGTACTGGCTGGTGTCCAGCTATTACTGGGATTTTTATTTATTTATTTATTTATTTTAAAAAATCAGTCACTAATGGGATGCAGACCAGGACACACATTCATGCTCATGAAGATTTATGAGGCTGCTGCTATTCCCCTCTCATTTCATTAACCCTGCTGGAGGCCAGGCACATGCTCTGAGTCAGGTGAGGCAGGGTCTGAGCATTTGGGCAATATCCACCCCTCCCGAGGGCAGGAAGGTGGATGAGGAGAGGGGGACAAGGCATTTTCAGGAAGTGTTTTACCAGCATGGTCTAGTTCAGAGCAGCTGTCTGCAGCCTCATATGCCCTGCCACATTGCCTACCCTCTCTGTGTAGGGAAGCACAACCAGATTGGCATCTGTTGGTGGGAATGTCCTAGAAATAATTTTTGCAGAGGTCTGCTAATCTGACAGATTTATAATTTTTCAGAAGATGACTCAGAAAAGCCCAGCTTGGTTATGGAGGACTGACACAGCGTCAGGAAGTGGAGGTCACGGCTCACTGCCTTTGAAGATATTGCTGCTCAGGGGATGTGAGGGACAAACTATAAAGATACAACCCGATGCTTGCCAAAGTGTGTCTGAAAATGATGCTGTGCTTGATCTATGTGTCAACCTCTGCCCTTTTTAAATGCCTCTTTTAAATCTGTATGTGTAACTTTGTGTTTACAAAGTACAGTCACAGCCAGTGTTGTGAACATCACTGATGAGATCTCATAACAATTACTTAAATGGTGTGCCACGAGCAAGTTTTTTTCACATTAATAGTGGCAAATACTGCCAGGAAATTGGGCCTGATAGCAGAGTATGAAGTTGCAACAGTAAATAGACATTTGAGAACTTCACACGGTAGAAATAATTTAAATTCCTTTCTTATTTATATCAACAATAAAGGAATTCAGGGACAATAATGAGAGAATAAAATACTGTTTGGAAGAAGGGATGGCCCACTGCATGTCTGAGTAAACAGATCAGCTTCAGGTTGTTTTCAGGAAGACTTGGAACTGGAGAAGCTGTAACCTTCCTCCTCTGTGGAGTCTGTCAGCAACTGTTCTGTGGGGCTTCACATGCTGCAAATGCAAAGGGGTTCAGGCCCTGGGGGCAGCATCAGCCATGTGTGCTGTCCTTGTTGGAGTCATGCAGACCTGACTGATTTTACGTGGTAGGCTGAGCTGGTTGTTTTCCATGTCAAGTTCCACCCGTAATGTCACTGAATGCTGAAGGACACCCCTTGAGTCCAGGAGGAGGAAATACCCTGCCTCTACTTCCCAGAAGACTTGTTTCTAATTTCTCAGCTTCACACATCTAGAGAGTCTGGACCAAGTTTCAGTGCCTGGTGCCAGTGGGTCCTTTGTTGTTTACCAGGAAATGAGGAAATGTGACCCCCAGTAGCCCTTTGTGCCAAGTCTGGCATCTTTGTTAATATGGTATTTACTGTTACGATTGTGCAGTTTTAGTCAAATGGCAAATTTGGGTGATACCAGTGTGTAGAACTTGTAGCCTTAAGATGTCATTGTGTCTGTGATGGAATGAGCTATGGGGAGCCACGTGATGGTTCAGGATCTCGAGAGCTCTAGAGGTAGCAATGGAGACTGCTTGGCAGATGGACCAACCAAAATGGATGTTTTCTCCAGAAATAAATGAGGAAACCTCTAGATTTGATAATGGGAGAGGGGTAAGAGTTAAATTAATGAAGCTGCCTCATCATCACGTCAGAAGAGAGGAAAAACTGGTAGAGAAAATGAGGATAGTGATCTCTATTCCAGGTTTTCACCTGCCAATTCCATTTACACAGACTAGACACCTTCTTTACAACTGTGGGTTTGATAAGGTCTAACATAAGTGTTTTGTTGGGTGTTTTTTTAGACTTCCATAGCATTAAGAAGATTTTTCCTAAGGAAATCATGCCAGAGACAGGATTTTTGCGATTGCTTTATCAGTCTCCTTATAACTTCTGAATTTTGGGCCAACTTCTAACCAAATTTGGTTGTTCTTAAAGTGATGTGAAAATAGCTGGGGAGAAAGTGGAAAGAATTTTAACTTTTTCTGAGGGAAAAACTGTATTCATTAGAGAATCCTCTGAGGGCTTCAATCTTGGGACATAAAATCTATGAGAAATAATATTTTATTTTGCTGCTCAAAGAACTATTTTTCTTAACATCTTAGCAAGATCTTTAAAAAGTTACATTTAAAGAAACTCTCTCTATAATTTTGAGGCTATTAATCCCTTGTGCTACAAATGTTTATGTGCAAGACTAGTTTTGGCAGATCATTAGGCTTTAAAGCTATTCCCCAATAAGTCTGTGTATAAATACTTGCAATATCAGGTCTTTGCTGAAACTAAATAAATGCTAGAAAGAGCTTTTTACTGTGGCTGGAATGAAATGTCTTCAGTGATGGTGTATCGTGTCCTCCAAGTTTTGGGGGTTTTAATGAAAGGAAAAATGGTAACATTCAGCTTGCCCACCATACAGAGATCTGAGGGGATATCCTTTGTAAGGAGACTTAGTGACCCTCTGCTCCAGCATAGTATAGCTGGGAAAAACAAACTTTGGATAAATTAGATAAAGAAATTTGATATTATGAATTATGGGCATAGGAAAATGCCTGCAAAGTGCAATTCTGTCTGCATAGTTTAAAAAAATTGATAAATGTTCTATGGCTATTTACACAAGGGAATGGAAGCTAAATCAAATGTTAAAAAAACCCCAACAAACCAAAAAACAACACAGTTTCTCTTGATTATTTAGAAAATACTGAAAAATACCACACTGATGTCAGACTGGCACTGTTTTTCAAGATTTAAAATTAGCATTGAACAGTCTGTTCTGGGAGCTCATGGTTCTGGTACATTTTTTTTCCACCGCAGTCAGCCTGGATTGACTTGCACTGCTCTCCTTGCTTCGTGCACTGTGGCTGCTCAGTCAGGAATGCACAACTACAACGAACAACAGGGAGGAAGAATTATTAGGATTGTTTACAAATTTAGATTTGCATGAGGGAGCTGATATGTTGACAGTTATACTTTGAGAATCAAGCTACTGCAGCTGGATAAACATGTACTGGCTATCTCAAGGCCTTGCTTTCTACCACTCCCATGGCAGAGAATGAACCAAATGGAAGTCCAAGCTAATCTGAAAAATAATAGAACAGCTTTCAACAAAACCTATTTATCTATGAGGTCAAAAAGCCTCAGCCTAGTTACACTCCTAGACAGGCTCTACTTGACAACATGGTCATACTATCTCAGGGGCTGGGAGCTGTAACATTACAGACCACCCAGAATTATTGCTCCCACAAGGCAGTGATGGTGGTGCTATGATTTCACTGCCTACAGACCTGAACTAACATTTAATAGCTTGGGTAGCCATGGGAAACCTACTGCATCGTTGTGCTTTATGGATCACTTTTCTGGCGTACTTTCTAGGCACTGATAAATTCGTGTTGGTAGATTCGAAAAGTAAAGAAAGGTTGTAAGGAAACAAATGAAAAAACAAATTGGTATTGGCTTGCAGAGCTTAAGTAAATGTAGCTGTGATTGATGGGCAGGTTTTATCTTCTTGGGCTTTGGTGTGTTTGACACACCAGAATTCTGTCAAACTCCTTATAGAAGTAGAATACCTGATGGTTTTCATGGTAAAATTATAACAGGGTATTCTCTGGAATGAAAACGTGAATGAATCCCAAATGCAAAGGGCTCTCAGTGTTCTGAATCTGTAGACAAGCTTTCTGGGGCCTTTGGGTGCATCAGCAATGTAAGGATAAGTTCAGACTACAGGAAATAAGCACTTGTGAAAGCTGTGCTGACCTTGTGTTGAGACAAATTTGTAGAAATAAATTCCCATAAATCTATTCCAATTGCTGAATGATCTTCAAGTTGATGGACCATTCCCAATGTAGGTCTGTTTGAAAGAAAACAGCAAAAACAAAACAAACCCAAACACAGACCCCAAACAAACTTGAGAATGTTTTTGTGGAGGTTATGTTTCTATTCTTGCTTCCTCTCAAGTCGAAAGAAATTCTGCCACAGATTTGAATGAGAGCAGATTTGGCTTAAGAAAGGAGCAATTTTCATGGGAATATATTTGTACACATGGAGATCTGTCTGTGTAAGTGCTGATTTACATATTCAAGTGCCTGTTTGCATAAAGAAGTTTATTTGGGCCCAGCTGTTCATAAATACTGCAAGGTGCATGTAAGTCTCCTTTTCTCTATTACTGTTTGAAGAAGTCTGTCACCATCCAACTGGAGCTGAAAGTAACATGATTTCTTTTGTCTTTTTTTTCTTGCCCTCCAAGCTCCCTCACATCCCACATCCAGTAAGATACCTATGACTTATGGAAACTACCATGTTAATTTCCAGGTAAATCTTTCATATCTACAAAAAGCTTTGTGCTACAGTCATGCAGGCATGAGTAATGTTACCTAGTAGGTTGAGATGAATCTTTTTATATCATGTTCCATTGTGGGTAAGTAATAGCACATACTTTAATCACTGTGCTTTCTCTTTTTGTAGGATGTTGTGTTGGATTTTGGGTACTTAGATGGTTATGGCTAATGTTTGGATTTTTTTTTAGTGCATTAGGATGTCGTGACTCACATGGGTATGTTTGTGGTGGGTTTTGAGTGAGTGTTTTGTTTGTTTCATTGGACACGTTTTCAATTCTGAATACTGAAGTCATGTCTAGCACCAAATGGGCATAGTGCCATCATTGTCTTCCCAAGAAGTTCCCAGATTTATGACAGCAATTCTACTGTCTGAGTTGTAATATAGCATATGCACCAACACTGGCATAAATATCAGATTGAACTGAATTCCCCGTTGGTCCCCCATGGCCACACCTGGTGTTGTGATCCCCATTGTGTGAGCACTTCCTTGAAAGTGCTTTCACTTACTTTCCAGTGATGATTAGCTCTGGTGTCAGTAAAAGCACCTGTAGAGGAGGAAAAAGAGGCAGGAAGTGCTCTGATGTTTCCCTCCCAGCTCCTTCAAGTGACTTTGATTCCAAGTACTGTCAGAATTCAAACCCCCTTCATCATCCTCAGTGGTTATCAAGATGAATATTGGACACCACACACTTTTTAGTTTGAACGACTCTCTTAGAAAAAGAGAATGTTAGCTGCAGATTGTCAATAGTGCTTCTATATGGCTAGAAATGTTTAATTTCTATCAGGGTACTGTGGACTAAAGCTGACTTTCCACAGTCTGTGATCTACTTCGAATGCTGCAGCTCTTGTTTACTATTTTGTTATATATAAATCTTGTCACGGATTCAGAGATTTTTGAATGATTTTCTTTTTTGAATATATCATATTACTCATAGATTTCTTTGGGGTTGGGGTTTTTTTCTTCCTTGTTTTGTCAACCACAGAGAAATGTCCCACTCCTTGCGTTGTTGTTAATTCCTTGAGCAGTGTGCCAGAAAAATGTGGTGTCGTAGAAACATCTCTTCCCATCTAAGCAGATGGATTCCATAGCCAGAAGTGTGTGGGTTTGGTGTGCTGTTCTCGGCAGCCTGACTCATGTAGCCCAGGAACAAGGCTCTTCTGCAGCATTGATTTGGCAGTGTGTGGCCCTCATAATATCTATACTCATTGGAACAAACTTGTGGTGTTCTTCCAAAGATGGATGGTTTGAACTGTGATGCACTTCTTAGTCTGATCTTCAGAGAGAATTATGAAGTCTTCCCCTGTTTTATTTTCTGGATGAAGTTTTTGTGTTGAAGAAAGTCCCAGGTACTTGCTCTTGTTTGAAAAATGGCCCAAGGGCTTTCATTTGAGCTAGTGCAGGTGAGATATGCGGCATCTACCCCCAGTAATGTGATCCCCCACTATGAGACAGAGCATCATCTTCAGTTTCTGTTCTTTGTCACTTTCCCCATCTCAGCCAAGTCCTGGGTGAAGTGTCCTGCCCTGCTCTCTTGGGCACAGCCGCAGGCTGGAGGCACCCAAACCATCACCTATTTCGCATGAGCTCTTTAGGTCTAATCTTGACATCCTTCACCACTCAGTTAAGTTTCCCTGTTCAATTTGGGAATGCCCAATACAGCTGAATCCAGCAATCCACCTGTGAATTATTCTCTATGTGTTGTATTAACTGTTTTGATGTGTTGCTTGGAAAGCCTTAAGAAGTTTTTGTGGTTTTCAGCTAGCTGGTATTGCCCTGGATATGGGGAGAGACTGAGCTGCTCATGCTTCAAAACACCAAGGAAATGTCCCTGTCTCAGGTCTCCCAATAATCTGAGTGGAGCTTTTGGTCAGAGAGAGCAGTGCTAGTGTTGCATGAACTGAGATCTGAAACAAACACCTTAAAACCTGTACTAGAAAGGCTATTAAAAATACTCTAAGATATGAGAGGAATTAAATCATTACTGGGAAAAAAATTCCTTTTTTGTTTTCTCTGGATCAGCCTAGATTTTATCACCTTTTCCCCCCTGATTTTAGAATGGTGCACATGGTAGAAAAAGCAGTTGTTCCATGTGAAATACCCATTTTGAACTCGCAAAAAGATATTTATTTGTGATCCTAGGAAAGTCTTTGATAAATTCTTTTTTTTGAACGATTACTGTATTCTTGTCTGAGGGCTATGTTTGATGTTTTCAAAGACTCTCTAAAGCTTTTATGAAAGCTCCAAGTCTATTTTCCACTTAGGAGTTATTCAGGTGGATTTTCATGGTTGACGTTCACAGCTGAGAGATGAATCCTGTGCCTTGAACATCAGCAGGGAATCAGCTGCGTCTTTCCCCCTTACACATGAAGGTTCCCACCCCTGGAAGAGCAGCTTAATTGCCTCACATCCTTGAACAATGTGTTCAAGTTTTGAGTTTGTTTGTTTCTAATGAGGATGACAGAACCCTTCATTACAATGATCTGCTCCTTCTGTTGATTTCTCATTTATCAAAGCAGTCTCTGGCTCTTACCTTGGAGGTGAATCTCATCCCTGTGGCAGCAGAAGCTGATCAGCTTTGAAGAGGTAGAGGGAGTCTCCGTGCAGTCATTGCAAACAATGAAATGCTGGACAAGAAACACAGATGTGTGACAGCGCATGGTATTGCAGCAGACACCTGTTGTATCCTCTGCTTTTTGAGAAGCATCAGTTTATGCCCAAGGAAGGGAATGTGCTGCCCTGCTCAGGTATTCAAGGATAATAAAGTCCTAACTGTATGTTCACAGGGATATTGTACTTCTACCAGACACCCAAACATAGACATTGGCCTTTTTTAATGTTCTAGAAGTTGAGTTTTGATTTAAATGATATCTTAGACATTAAATTGAGCTACTGTGTAGCTGTAACTACATGAAGGACTTCTTTAAAGAAAGAAATAGATGTATCTACTCCTGTGAATTATTTCTGCATTTTTGCCTCTGAAAACCAGGTTTTGCCTTGGTAAGGAGAGCTATTTTTATCTTCAGAAATCTGCTATTTGTCTTGTAACCGTAAGAGATGCAAGCATGGATCTCAGTTGACTTTCAAGTCACATGAAAGTGTCCAAAATATTTGCAGTGAAATGTTCCGCTAGGAAACAGCTTTCAAAATTTCATCTAATGATGGAAAACAATATGTCTTGCCAAAACTTTCCCTACATGTCCAACAGGATTTTAGTTAAAAAAGTCTATTTCCTACTTAATAGCAGAACAGCTGCATTTGGAATGCAAGGTGATTTCAGATTTTGCTGTGTGGGAAACCTGTATTCAAATACTCCTGCAGTAAATGTAACTGTTTGCTATGGTTCTCTGTTTGCCAAATATGATTTTATTTCTCTCCTAATATTTGTATGTTGGTGGTTTCATTGCTTCTTCTCAGTTATATCAATACCTGAGAAATGGCCACATAAATGTGAGATTTGAAATTTAGTTTTGATGCAAGATAATAATATAATCTTCAGAAGTATGTTTTTGAAAGCATAGGTGGCTGGGTAGGTGTGTGTATCAGCTTTTTAAAGCCAGTGAGATTCTTTTCTCCTGCATAAAATTATAAATTGTAGTAAACACGTGGTGGGTCTGTGTCAGGCACTGTCCCTCATGAAAGGAGTACACTTGCACTGATGCACTGATCCAAAAGTTACTGCTTGTTAATTTTAATATACCTGGTAAAAGGCTCCTCCTAACTTTAAAACTAAGATTTTTGCGCAGTTTTGCTTGTGGATTTTATCTAATGATTCTCCATGACCAGAAACACAGAAATTTGCTAGTCTCCTAAGTATTATAAATATTCTGTGCTGTGCTTTTGTTTCCAAGACAATAACTTTTCACGCAGCACAATTCAAAGTGATATGACCACAGGGAATGAGAGGTGATAAATGCTCAGATTAGAGATTATCAGACTATTTTGGGCTGAACAAAATGTGATTGAAATACATCACTTTACTGGAGCATCTCTGGGACCAGGAGATGGAGGAGGAAACATTGGGAGAAGAAAGATTGCTTGCACTTGGGACATGGGAAAACAAGTGCCTACTATGTCTGAGACAAAGCAGAGATTTTCATGCCAGGTCGCTGGAATCTGGCAAGAGAAATCTTGAATATGGGGATTCCACATCCCAATGAAGTCTCCAGTATTTTCTCTTTTGTGTTTTTGATGGTCATTCCTGTTTATTGAGAGAAACTGTGGCAGAATATCCATGTTTTGTTTCTTATGCAGTGTGGTACTAAGGAAAAAGAGAAAAGGAATGTAAGATTCAGCTCTTTCTGGTTGCCACAGAAGAGCCCCCTTGTCCTTGATCTGTTCCAGTTAGGATTGAGTCAAGCTGCTCATTAGGTCTGGAGCTGGCTCGTTCTCCGGTGTGATTTCTGTGGGAGTTAACAGTGCCCAGCTGCTCTTTGGGACCTTTTGGCTGGAGTCACCTTGCTCATCCCTGTCTGTACAAGTGCATTTCTCTCCTGCAAGCCTTGTTTTCCTTATAGTCTCCACCACTGGAAATGTTAAGAAAGAGATTTTGTTCTGCTCTGCTGTAATTGTTGGGAAATGAGTGAGATTAGAATTACTGACCAGACTGGTTTCCAAAAGAGTGAATCTGAAGCCATGAAAGGAGCTAGAATTAAGGCAAGAAAAACAGTAAGGAAAATAGATGCGAAATAATAGCACCAAATTTTGTAATATTTGTCAACTGTGTCTTGTCAGACTTTGTCAGCTGTCCTTCACTGAGCTAAAAAGTGGTGTGGGATGATAAAAAGAGAGTACCAGTGACTAGTCATAGCTAAAACTTGCCTCAGCTAAGCTCAGAAGTGCTTGCCCCAGGC
>VZRN01000759.1:354843-451893 GCA_013397935.1 Dasyornis broadbenti | reverse complement strand
CCCTTCCCTCTCTCCTCCTTTCCCCTTCCCTTTCCTTTCCCTTCACCCTCCCTTCCCTTCCTGGAATTTCCCTTCCCAGAACTTCCCTTCCCTTCCCTACTTCTCATAAGCCCTATGAAACACTCACAACCATTGAAAGACTCCATCAGTAATTGGTGGGGGAGGGATGTGAAAAGAAGCCTTCTGATCTATTTTAGTCCTCCAAGATGGCAAAAAATACCCTACAAACTGCAAGAGTAATCCGGGAGTAGGACGTTTACTATTTCCCCCTTGCAATCCACCACTGCTGCTCTTGAGATTTTAAAAGCCCTGAGTGGCTTGAAAGGTAGATGTGACATTGAACAGGGAGTTGCTGATGACAGACTCTCCAAGGCCCATGAAGTGAGTGAACGTTCTGGGGGCAGCTGTTCTGTGTCACTGCTGTCACGCTGTTGTTTAACTGGGGGCAGGAGCACCGGGAGGAATGGTGCTGTCAGAGCTGCTTGCTGCCGGTCCTGAGGGGAGCCTCACCTTCCCCTGGTGGATAAGGAGAGTTTGACAAATACAAAGGGAATCCTTAATAAGGCATTAATTCAGGACTCTGCTTGTTTCGCACCACTATGCTCTGCTGTGGGACTGATTCAGATGTAGCAAGTTAGAAATGGCAAACTCCAAATGTCCTGTCTGTCTGCTGAACATCATCACCCTTGTGAGCTCTCTGCTGCTCAGGAGATGACTGTCAGGATTTGGTGCTTGGAAATGGTGATTGTTCTGCCTGCTTATGGCATGATTCATAGGCTTAAAGTTAAGCTGATCGTTTAGGACTCTATCTGATATCCTTTTTTGGAGAAAGAGGATTTGGGGGGAGACCCAAAATATTCTGCTCCCTCGAGTTCATTGTCACTGCCTTTCATTGATAAGGTGCCATTTAAGACACCTCTGATAACTTAATTCTCTGTTTCATAGATATTATACACAAGCAAAGAACAAGAAAACATACAGGCTTTCTCATTAGTAAATTTGCCTGAAGTTAAACAGGTTTGTTGGAAAAATAGGGCATAAAAGGGGAGTTGCTGCTGTGTTACAGTCATGAGAAAGGGCTTGGCTGGCGTGACACGTATAAATGAAGATTTGACATGAATTTTACTCTTTGGGTGAGCGTCGCTGTTTCTTATTTTTCGGTACATTGTAGACTTAATCATGAAACAAAATAACTAATGACTGTCTGACTCTTAATTACAAGAGAAGAGCAGAGTTGAAGGAACTTTTGTGGGTTTGGCCAAAAGGAAAATTTGCCTTTAATGTTCAGCATTAAAAATGACACTTCAGGGAATATTTTTCATTTTTGCTGGTTTGAGAAACAAGACAAGCTGAAAAAAAAAAAAAAAAAGCAAGTCAACAAAAAATAAAGTGACCACGGATTTAATTAACAATTTTCATATGGTACAGGAGAACTAACCATCCAAAAGTCACTTTTAAAATGTCTGTCCTGTTCAAGGTAGAGCTGGATTCATTGTGGTTATACTTTATTATATAACCTTATCTAGGAAATTGAGATTTGGGGGAATTTGTGAATGGATTCCCATTGAAATAAGTGTTCCATATACATTAGAAAACACCACGGTTGCTCTGGGAGAGCACTTGCAGGTGTCTTTCCCTGCTAACCAGCTGGAGAAAAAGCACTGGTGCTGACACTTTCATTTAAACACCCTAAGATTTAATATTTCTTTGATGTCCTTCTGATCCTTTCTCTTGAGGAACTGAACAAAGTGAAACTGTTACTGTAAACACATAAGACATTCAGTGATGTTCCAAAGAGCACATTTTTGGCAGCAGTAAGCTTTCTCCGGATAGCTGCCTGCGAATTTACAAATCTGTCACATCTGAATCCATTTTGTGAACCTTTCGTGAGGCTGCACCTGCCTCCCAGAGACGGGGGGAAACGGAGAGGCTATAGACATGTTATCCATTTGCTGATGCTTCATTAGAACTGAAAGGGAACAGCCACGTGTTATGGTCTGATTACAACACCTGGGGTGGCAAAACATCTTATTGCTTGTGAGGGAGCACTCAATGAGTCAGTTCTGCTTTCTGTTGTGTTTTCACTAACCCAGACTACAGGGATTGGGGTTTTTCACTGAGTGAAGTGTAACTTTCTTGCTGAGAAGAGGGAATAGTCAAGTAGTGGAGATTGAGTCACTGAGTGGGAGAAAGATTCCTGGCGCTACTGTATTTATCCTGCACTGGAGCTGCTACTGGAACAAAGAGGGCAGCAGCAAGTCATGGTGCGGCATCACTAGCGGTGGGACTGGGCGTGCAGGTAACGTGGCAGAGACATCTTTGGAAAATCTGGAGTGTGAATTGTGCTAATTCATGTTCATGAAGTGCACGTTTGCTAGTCAAATGTGGGTCACAGCAGCTCCTAACTCTGCAAAATTATCCAAGTGTTTATCTATAAAACATGAAAGCTTTTTTATTATTAGGATTTGACAGATGGTCTGTTGTCCTGTTAGATTCAGGTATAGAAAGTGAATTTAAAGCTTCCTAGCATATTTTCAAAGTGAATTGATTATTGTTCCAGCTCAGCATCTCTGGAAATGAACTGAAGTTCTTTTAAGAACAACATAGACTTTGTTGGTTCCTGTTGTTTCTGTCTGCAGGACAGTTTCGCCCCTGACCGCGGCACTCCTGGTGCTCACTGGGTGACATGACTGTCACAGGAAGACTGCAGCTCACTTGGTTTTAATGTTTCTCCTGTCCCAGGTACAACCAGTTTGCTGTGAGCAGCCACTTACTGGTCGAACTGAATGCTCTGAAATGACAGAGAGGATCAAAAGGCTCATTTCTTGGTAACAGCTTTTGGTCAGCCAGAAAAACAAAACCAGACTGGTGGAGTCTGGATTTAGGTTTTTGGATGTAGATGGTTTTATAGCCCCTTTGGCTTCAGCCAGACCTACCAGAGAGGTAGGAGGAATCAACTGTGACGAATCAACTACTGGTGTTCTTCTCTTTTCAGCAGTTTTGGGAGGAGTCTCCTAACCCACTGCATCCCTACAGAGTTTATTTTAAAAACACATGGACATATGTATTTACATAGACACAAACATAAACGTATTCTCTAAAACATAAATGCTTTCTAATTCTTTTTGAAGGCATCATTTCAAGGCTGGCAGTGACTTGAAGGTAGAGCATCTACTATTTTTTACCAATTTTAAAACCTGTTTTTAAACACCTGTTTCTAGTGGGAATAGAGAAAGCCCAGAAAGACTTTAAGGTAAGCCCTGAACAGTTCCATATGTAATTCATGATGTAGCCTCACAGACTCAAATGTGGCTTTATGGATACAGAAGGCATCTGTACAAATGCAAGACATTTCTTTACTAACAAAGAATTAGTTATTTGCAAATAACTGTTAGGTTTTATTAGCTCTTCTCCCTTTTTCATGGCATGATCATTTTGCTAAAACAGTTTTGAGGCAGCCTAGAGCTTTACCACAAATATTGGTGACACTCCATACTGTGCACTCTATCTTCACAGTAATGCACAACAATACGTTTTGTTCTTTCCCCTGCTTGTTCCTGCTCATTCCTGCACAAATCTCCTGATAAAAGCCTGGGTTTATCTGGGAAGGTACCAATATATATCTCTTTCACACCTAACTAAATAATTTTTCACATGACAGCTTTAAAAGCCTCTGGGCTTATTGGTGGAAAAAATGCTTGGAAATAAGGGATTTAGTACTTAAATTAGTTCTATCAGCACTCCCTTTTTTTTTTTTTTTTTTTTTTTTTTTTTTGGTTGGCTGGAACTTGTTCTCACAGAACTTCAAGCTGGATTATTTGTGTTAAACTTCCTGACTGAATTCCGAACAAGTCATCTTTCCCCACAATGCTGACCTTTAGTACGAGGCCAGTATAATTTTAATTTGTTTCAAGTTTCCCCTATAAGCAAGAGAACAAGAAACCATATCCCTTTAAGACCTGGTTAGCTAGCTGCATGGCAGAATATTTTCAAATTCTAAGGAAAAAACCCCAATAAAGTTGGATATTCCAAACTGGCATTCATGTGGCATGCATCCTGAGTGGGATTAGCTCTACCATCTTCCAGGGAACTAGTCTACAATCTATGGAAAAACACAGGCTTCAAAGAGAGGTTTAAGTAACAAACCTAATTTTAATCAGGGTTATGCCCTAGTGGAGGCATTGCAGGGCATTTTCCAGACTCCTGTTGACTATTTCTGGCCGTGGTGGGGGGAGATGATGACTGGGGCTACAGTTTGCTGAATACATCAGGTGCTGGTGCTGCCCCAGTCTCCTGCTGGCACAAGCATCTGTTCCCCCATGCGGTGAACAAGACCCACGTAATGGATCTGACTGAATGCAAACCCTTTTTTCCTGTCTTTCTTTTTTTTTTTCTTTGCTGGAAGACTTTTAATCTAAATTGGTTCCCTGATCTGCTCCACTGACAGCTGCATGACTGCCTGTGCCACCCCACGGGAGGAGGTGAATGTAGAAGCAAGTGGCTTGGAAGGACCATGCTGTGCTTTCATTTTATAGCCATGATTAGATATGAGGACAGGAGGTCTCGGTCCTATCATGGCAAGGAATTGCTGTGAAATGAGATGAGTTTGACTGAAGCAAATCTTGGTAGTTGCCTGTTAGGAAGATAAGAGAGCAACATGTTTAGTGAGACTGAGCCAGGAGTGCCAGCAGTGGGGTGGGCAGCTTGGGTACCCTTGAAAATAAACAGATCTGCTTGCTACTTAACCTAACCCAGAGTACTGAGGAGATGTGCCACAGAAAACAGCCACTGGAGAAGCCACAGTCATGTCATTTGTGGGATGTCTTTCCTTGTCTTTTTCGGGATACAGGTGTGTTTCCTGTGTGCAGTTCATCCGCCATTTTGTTCACAGACTTGCTGCTGCCCATAGCTCAAGTGCACAATCATGACTTTTGCAGAGACTTGGCTTTTGTTCCTCCTTGCTGGGCACTTGCTCTCAAAGGCACTTGTGGGACTGCAGAGGACAGTCCCAGATGTGGGGAAGTGGTTTTCTTCCAGCACTAGGTGTCTGTATGGCATTCTGCAGTGTCCTGTACACAAGTATTTTAAAAGTCGGGAAGTGAGACATTCTCAGATGGAAAGGCTTCTGTGTTTCCACACATCATCTTCAGTCATTTTAGTTGCATTAGCTTGCTACTGGCTGCAGACTTTTCGCACTGTGGAGCTGAGGTAGGCACGGAGCCCACCACAAAAGTGATGGTGGTGACTGGGCTGTGATTGCTGCAGCTGGGTGGTGTTGCTGCTTTTTGCTTAGAGGCCTGGATGTGATCATTCAAGGGAGAGTCTGTATGAGTGATATCTGGTCCGGATCTCTCCAAATGCTCATGCTGCTTGGAGGCCACATGATGCTCCCCATGGGACATGAGGACTGTCAGAAGGAAGGTGTCCAGTCCACCAGGGGACACAGAGCAATGGTCAGTCCCTGATTTCTGGTGATCCTCAGGTGTCCAGAGGGGTGGGGAGCTGCGCCAAACTTTGCTCATGGACCAAGCTCAGAGAGGATTAACTTGTGCCAAGACCTGGCTGTGCCCCCAGGCTGAGTGGCTTTGCCAAGGCTAATGCATTCCCCCAGGAGCCATACTTGGCTGCTGTTTTTCATGAAACCCAGCCCTGAGAACCAATTCATCTCCAAATGAAAGGCAGGCAGTTGTTTTCCTTGCAGCACTGTCTTCCCTCCTTGCTCTTTTCTCTGCCATGCTGTAGTCTCTGTACAATTCCCTGCCCAGTCCCTTCGCCTCTCATTAGCAAAAAACAAGAACGAGGTTTTGGCTTAAACATGAGTATAAAATCCTAGTGTAGTGGTTTGTGGAATCCTATGTGCATAAAGGCTGATGTAGCAGGGGTTTGACAATGCTCAATGGTGCCTCTGGTTATTTCTTCACGGTGAACAGCAGTGAAAAACCTTTCACAACTTGAATCCTTTATGTGTTTGAGTTTCACCCTCTGAATATTTTGTAGTGACTGAAGCTACTGTAATTTTTTTTTTTTTTTCCCAGAGCTCTCTGGGGTGAAATTCATGCAACTCCACACTGAAACATGTGATGATACAGAACATTTATTTTGCATTTCCATGGTGGCACATTCAGTGTGATGATACATATTTTTAAGGGAAGAGGCCTAGATGAGGATTAAAGATCTTGGTATGTTCAAAGCTGCTGTAAATGCACAAGGTGAGACACCTAATGAATTAGCAGGTCTGCTGAAATTCTTTATTAAGCCACTAAGTCTAGGGGCACAATAACACATTAGGTCTCCATTGTACTGGGTACTGTATGTGGGTAGCAAAAGGTTGGTTTAGGCTCCCAGATGTTTTTTGTAACTGATGAAATTCTTAAATGATGTCACTTCACAGCCTTGTTTCATGCTTGTTTTCTCTGAATGGTTTTGAATGAAGATCCCCAGGACATAAGAGTAATGTGCAGGAGTATTTGTCCCCAGGATTTTGCACAGTTGATCAGACGTGAAAAGGAGACGCTGCAGTGACTCATCTGACCTTGTAGACCCAAGACTCAGAGTGCCAACAGTGGTCTCTCTCTAAGATCCCCATCACAAGAATGCAAAGCATTCCAGAAGCTTTCGTCAACAATTCTAGATAGCAGCCAGCAATTTTCTCACTGTTACGTAAAATAGACAGGGAAAGCAAAATTCGAAGTGAGTAAATTATTGCAAACTGCTTATGTAATCTCTTTAATTTATACTTAGCAACATAAACCCACGGTGGGAATGGGACTGCTAAGGATGGCTGTGATAATTTTTTCTTTTTGTTTGTTTGTTTTTTTCATTTTTAATCAGGATGGCTTTCCGTGCTAGACATAAAAATTCTACCTATAGCAGAGCTGCCATTACATTAGGCCAAGATTTTAGCAATACTGAAAGATTTGCTGGTGTTTACTTGTAAACTTGTAGAGTTGCTAGACTGTCTTCCTTGTAATTAAAAACAGTTGTTTGCCCTCAGAAACTTAGTGTCCAAATTTAAGTGTGATAGATGGATACAGGTTGTAACCATAGCATGTTACCATCTCTAATTGGCAAAATTTATTTAACCATAGCAGCAGATGAAGGTATTGGGGAGGGGTTTAAAGGAGGATAATGAGGTAAGTAACTTTCCAGTTCCTTCTAAATGCCAATCCTCTATAATCAGGAAGGGGCTTTTAGGAGCAAGCCCATGTCACAAGCAGGCAGCGGGAGAGGGCACCCTGGACGCTGTGAGCTGGGCTGAGCTGGATCAGCACTGCTCAGAGAGTGCTGGGAGCTCCCAGCTCTGGCCAGGGCACAGCAGCCACACCGAGAGCAGAGTAAGGAGAGAACCTCCATGCTGCCTTCTCCAGCCCAAGCACTCATAGACATCTAAATTACTGTCTTGGAATATGCTTGATGGAGAAGTAGCTGGGCTAGAGCTTGGGGTTTTTTTTTAGGAGGGGGTTGGGGAAAGTCAGTTTGTTTAAGTGTCTAATTTTATATTGGAAGCAAACTCTCTTGTTTGCCCTCTGAAGGCAGCAGCAGAGCCTGATGTGTCTCTGGGGGGGGCAACAGTGCTGGCCGGAAGTAGCCTGCCAGGCCTGCTCTGAGATTTGTTTTCTTTTGATTATGGGAAAAATAACCCGAGATATTTCTGTGCATACAGTGCATTCTTAATGACTGACAAATCTGTTGTCAAGTAGGAGCAAGGGGGAAGTGCCATCTTGAAAGATGATACAAATATGTTTGAATTAGGCTTAAAAACCCAAACAAACTTATTTTTAGTGACTTCCAGAAGCTTCTACTATGAAAAAATGAAAAAAAAAAATTGATATAGCTGCACAGTTAAACCTGGCCTTGCTGTGGTGGGACTCAGTGGAGTTTGCTGCAGTTCACAGCAGCAGGCACGGCAGGAGGGTCTCCTCCACGGTGTCCCAGATAACCATGACTGACCCTCCAGGCAGGAACACAGCAGAGTTGTCAGGCCTCTTGGGGTTCCTTACACAGCATGGGGGGCTTGCTGAGGCTTTGTGCTGGCCCTCAGCTTCCAACAGCCACTTTTGCAGAGGAGGAGAGGAACTGGAGGCGCTGTTCTTGCCTTTCCAGTCCTCACTTGGTAGCTGGCCCTGCTGGGCACACCAGGAAGCACTGAGGAGGACAGAGGATGCTCCCTAAGCGTGTCTGCTTGGAAATAACTTTGGTATTTCTGCTGGAAATGGTCCTGGTGACATTCCCATGTCCTTCAAAGTTGGTGCTCTTGGCACCATGCAGGAGGCTGAGCAATGACCAATGGCTACCTTCAAACCAGCCCCTTGCTGGGTCACCTCTGTCTCTCCTGCCTTTTGTCCACCTTTATTTTAGTTTAACATGCTGTAGCTTTTTTTCTTCCACCCAAGCCCCAAACACAGCAAACCCCCCGCAGGGTTCATCTTGCTGTGCTCATAGGCCTGTGCTTCACTGGGGAAGGCTGTGGGGCAGCATCCAGAAACAGTCCCCAAAGCAGCACTGCAGTCTGGTCCCCATCTTTGGCCATGGTCTGGCCCTGGTGGGCATGGCCACAGTGGCCATTGCCTCTGCTGCCTGTCTTTGGGTGGGGATCTGCAACTCAGACAGGGAGAATTTCCTCCAGGTAAAACAGGATATTTGGTACACTGCGGCTGGAGAGGGAATGAGAAGTAACCACTGTCATGTAGTGAGAGGAAATGTGCTTATGTACATATAAGTGCTGTTATCACCTGCCTCTAAAAAGTAATATTGGGAAGCATGTAAAATACTCTGCAATCTTTTGTCAGTGAATCTGATGTGACCTGCTTCCCTCTAAAATGAAAACTTGGCACACAACAGCCCTTCAGCCCACTTACACCTCTATATGTGACTTATTAGTTGTATATATTGAGTATAGTATTGACAGTGAGTTAATCTATATGGGATTGGGGCTTTTTTGAGGTGGGAGATGCTGTAAGGACAAACAAAACATTTGCCCCCTTCACAAGCAGATACAGAGGACAACACGCAGCAATAGTAAACTGCAGAGAGGTTGGACGATGCACTCAGAGACTGCTCATGCACCACAGCAAGAGAACTTTGCTGTTCTTCACAAACATGGGGCAGCTGGTTACACACCACCCTGCTCACCTTGTCTCTGCTGTTCACACAGGAGCACCTCTGAGTCTCTGCAGCCCCCTCTCTACAGTGCTGCCCTCTTTGAGGCTGCACACTCATACACAAGGCTGCAATTGAAGATCCAGCTCAAGGAAAACAGCAGCCTTTGGTACCTCCTCCTTTGTCCTCCCTAACTGTGCTTTCTAAACCTGCAAGCAAATTCCTGCTGCAGGAGATCCTTGGACCTGGGTTCCAATAAACCCATAAAACTTTTGGAAAAGGTGATATGGAAATTACTGACTGCAGTGCAGTAGGTGCCTAACTTCACACAATCTTTTGGCTCATCAACAAAGGAAAACATTTCACCTTTGAAGATATTGTGATTAATGCGAAAAAACCCCCATTCAGTTAAATTATACCCCAAAATCCATCAAGTTTATCAAAGCGTTGTCTGGTGACTGCCAGAGCCATTAGTTTAGCATGTTTTCTCCTGTATGTTGCCGAATAAAAGGAGAATTACAGAATGTTAGGAGTTGGAATAGACCTTAAAGACCATCTAGTCCCAACCCCCCCCTCCATGTGCAGGGACACCTCCCACTCCATCAGGTTGCTCAAGGCCTTATCCAAGAAACATTAGAAGAAAACTTAGTCTTCCTCCACCTTCCTTCTTTTCTGATTGTTTAAATGGCGCATTCTTTAAGGACCTGCTCCATTTCAGAGGCATTAATGGACTCTTCCATACAGAAAATTTTGTTAATTTTTCCCCATTCTGATGGGGCTTCTGGAAAATGATTGGCCAGTTATATATTAACTGGCAGTACATTTATTAATTTTAAAAATAGGGGTTTTTTGCTTTAAAAATAAGTTTTGATCTAGAGGTTTCAAAATGTGCTGTGGGTAGGAGAGCAGCTAGCAGCTGACTGCAAGAAGAGTAAGTAATGTTTTTTAAAAAGGTTACAAATATTTTCTTTTAAATAGAGGATGAAATAACATTTATAGCCAAGTAAAGGCACATCTAAATACAGCTGCATGTCTGTCACTTTTACCATTAACTGCAGTATATTGGAGTGATAATAGAACAATGAGCCAAATGAACTGCAGCTATAGATTGTACGGGTGAGGAATGTAGGTAGCAAATGAACTATTCCAAAAGGTAAGACATCACTAGAAGCAGTAGAATGTGTCTGAAGTGACCATAATGTTTGTTGGACCAAGACTTGCCATATTTATAAAAGGATTCACACGTGACAGGGACGCTGTGCCGAGACCCCGAGCCTTGTGCCCAGCCAACTTCCTCTTCTCCCATACTGGGAAATGACCTGGTAAGGAACAGAAAAGTAAATGGTGCAGAAAGCAGTGATGCTTTTAAAATTTTCTATTCTTTTTCTGGTATAGGAAGAAGTGAGAAAAAGGACAAACTCCCAGGTGAGCCCAGGCACAGCCATGTGTGAAGGAGTGTCATCACCATCCTTATGGAAGACAGCCAGCAATGCCTGATACAGGACACTGGTCCCTTTTTTTGCCTCACCAAAGAAGCTCTGTGGAAAAAATTTTTGGGAGCTGTGTATCACCACTGATACAGGTAAGTGTAGTTAAACTTGTGGCTCACAGGTATTGCAAGTCTTGTTATTCTCTCCTTGGTACTGCACCCTGCCACACAGGCCATTTTGATTTTCTGCTCTACTCTGTTGCTGTATCCATCCACAGTGTGTTAGCTTTGAAAACTTTGGATCGGGACACTGAGGTGAGACCAGAGTCCCACAATACCTGACCCTCACGGAGCAGAATTTATCTCGGCTTTATTTCCCTCTGGTAAGCTTGTTGCATTTGACTCATGAAGCTTTCAGCTGCAGGACTGAGATGGTAAAAGACACAGCTTGATGCAGTGATTTTCTCTCCTGTCCCAATGCCTTTAGAGGACTCAGCAGGACCCTGTACAATGCCAGGGTCAGCGGTGCCAGGCCCACTGACACTGCTTGGGAACCGCACGTGTCACTGTTCCCTTCCTGTGCTGGAAGCACCGAGGGTGTCTCTGGCTTTCATTTGCCTCACCAGAGCAGCCAGTAATTAACTGATCAGCTGGCTTTAACATTCCTGCAATAGTTTCAATGTGCCAAATGTTTAATGAACATGGTTTTTTTCGGATAGGCCACTTAACCACTTGAATTACTGTGACTAACCAAAGCAGACCTTGTTCTTCAAGGCAATGACTTCCCAGACATGTACATACAAATGAGGGGGTTTGAGGATTTCTTTTTTCAGCTGTGACGCAAACCTTTAGGAATTTGTTCTTAAATGTGTTGCTGGATAGATACTTTATCACTTCTGGCAAAGCAGATCTCCTCATGGTTTCTTACTTTTTATACAGTTTTCAGTTTATACTTCTATAGTTTTTGTGTGAGCACAGCGATCTATGCTTTCTAATGTTGTGTATTGTCTTCTAATGAGACAGAAACAAACAGCACAGGGACAGTGTAGGTACTGCAGAAATTAGCTAATTCTTAATATGTATTCTTAAACAACATGGGAACTTAGGTTTGCTGTCTCAGTGTTAAGAGATGGTGAGAATTGAGCACTAGGATAGGATCTCAAGTGAATTTTCAACAGGAAGGAAATATTTTTTGTCTTCTGGAGTTTTACCAGAAGTTATGATGAACTCCATAGCTTTTAAAATACATAAATCAGCTGCTGATGAGCCCAGTGGTGGTGACCGAGGGGTGACCTGCAATTTATTCCAAAAACCAATGCCCTTTGTTTAGAGGGTGACATTTTCATGTTCAGCTTTGATACCCAGAGAAGACTGACGTCTCCTATTCCATGTCCAGCAGTTCTTGTTCACTATTTCCAGACCTTGCTTAGTAGTTCCTCCTTCAAATTTTCTTATCTGCAAGTTGCCGCAGGCATGAGGCTCTTGCACCAACTGGGATCATAGTTTTAGCAAGTTCAGCTAAATTCAGTGAGGACATCAAGTTGGGTGGGAGTACTGACCTGCTGGAGAGTAGAAGGCTCTGCTGAGGGATCAGGACAGGCTGGATGGATGGGCTGAGGCCATTGGTGCAAGGGTCAACAAGGTGAAATGCTGGGTCCTGTCCCTGGGTCACAACAACCCCCTGTGTCCCCTGTGTGCAACAGGCAGGGGCAGAGGGGCTGGAAATCTGCACACAGCTCTGGGGCTGCTGGGGACACGGGCTGAACATGAGCCCAGAAGTGCCCAGGTGGGCAAGAGGCCAATGGCCCCTGGGCTGGATCTGCGTGGGCAGCAGGAGCAGGGAATTGACTGTCCCCCATGTACTCAGCTCTGGTGAGGCCACACCTGGGGTGCTGTGTCCAGTTGTGGGTCCCTCACTACAGGAAAGACTTGGAGGGGCTGGAGCGTGTCCAGGGAAGCGAACGGAGCTGGGGAAGGGGCTGGAGCCCCAGGAGCAGCTGATGGAGTTGGGAAAGGGGCTCAGCCTGCAGAAAAGGAGGCTCAGAGGTGACCTTCTGGCTCTGCACAACTCCCTGACAGGAGGGGGCAGCTGGGGGAGGTCAGGCTCTGCTCTCAGGGAACAAGGGACAGGACAAGAGGAAAGAGCCTCAAGTTGTGCCAGGGGAAGTTTAGACTGGATATTAGGGAAAATGTCTTCACAGAACAGGTGTCAAGCGTTGGCATAACCATCCCTGAAAGGATATAAAAGATGTGTGGATGTGGCATTTAGGGACATGGGTAAGTGGTGGCCTTGGCAGTGTTGGGTTAATGGCTGGACCTCAATGATCTTAGAGGTCTTTGCCAACCTAAACAATTCTATGATTTATGTACACACACATACGTATTTTGCTATGAGTATGTGTATCTGTTGATGGTGAGGTGTTGCATCAAAAGCCACCTTATCCAGCCTCATTTATGCTGAATCTATAAACTGTGGGGACTCAAAGCTCAGTAAAAGGGTTTGAGCTGAGGCCACCCTCACCAGCCTAGTTCACATATTTCTAACAGTTTCCCTAACTGGCCAAATGTCTCTGTTTCAGCCCTGGGATGACCTGGCAGAATCCTGGTTCTATGCAGTAGCTCCAAGGTGAGGGGTGCAGCCCTGGGGACAGCTGGTAAGGTGGAAAAGCAGGGCTGGCGAAGCCCTCCCACATCATCTGCATGCCAGGTTTAGCAGCCATGGGATTCAACAGTGTCAGTACACAGGGGCTATGGTCTGGTTGCCATGCCGGGGAGCCAGAACAGGGCAGCCTTTGCTGGTGCTCCCCTGGGAGCCAGGGCCTGACTCCCACCTGTCCTGCTATGAATGAATCATTTTTCCAGTACGTGTTTTCTACATGGAGGCCCACATGGGACAGTTAATGTTTTTAAGTGCTCTGTTCTTTTCAGTCAAGCTTATTATGAGTTGATGTAAATTCTTGCTGCATGAAGATGTCCTAGATTTTTATTAAGTACATTTGTGTCACCCATGTAGTCAGGCCCTGTTAAAATGCCAGTCTTTGCGCCTGTTTTTTTTTCTTCAAGGAGGGCATGAATTGCTCATTTTGAATGAATTTTTAAAAATAACGTGAGAAAACAGCATGTATGTGAAGGCCCTACAGAAGTGTGGTGCATCTGTTTCAAAGCACCAAAGTGCAGAGTGTGTCCCTGAAAAAACTGTGGCATTTGTAACTCTTTCCATTCTGACTATGCAGAAGAAAAATTTGCCAAAATAGCCATTGTGGGAAAACCTCCAGGAAGTTTCTTTTCCAGCTGTGAAGTCATTTGGGCTTTGCCAAGCCAGGGTGGCAGAGCTGCAGAGGCCCCTCTGATGGGAGGGTGGCTGCACACCCAAATAGCAGCTTGTGAATGTTTGATGTCTATGAGTCACTGGAGGGAAGAACATTCACCAGGAGAACAGCCTGACCAGCCTAATGGAAAGGAAGGGCACTGAAGATGAGGAAATGAGGAACAAACAGGCTGCAGTCCTCTTTCCCCAGGCCACAGCTGGAGACAAGACACCAGTGTGCGTTCTGCCTGACAGACACAGCTGCTCTTGTGGGACCACGGAGTGCAAAAGGTAAATGTGACCAAGCTCTCATCTGTGCCATGAAACTGGAGACAGGAAAGTGGCAAAAAGCTTCAGGAAGGCAAAACAGATCAACATTCATCTCTTTGATCCTATCAGAGCTCTGGCCACAATTTCTGGATTACTATGACTTAGCAAGAATATAGAAAAAATTCCCCGAACCAAGATCCAAGTGCTTCAAGCTGTCTAAGTTCATAGCCGAGGCAAATACTTCTCTTGTGGAACACTCCAAAAAATAATGTGAGTTTTGATAAGGAAGTGTTCCTCAATACTGACTGTCCTACATGTGAACTAGCCAGACTGGTTAAAGCTTAATTTAAAATTGCTAGAGTGACTAAATTCTTTTCTAAATGCAGCTGCAGAACGTTAGCTGTGGGCATATTTTAGACCTTAATTAGTAACACTTGCACTGGAGGACCAAAATCTTTCATGAATGCAGCTGCAATCAATATCAGGCATTTCTGTAGGCAATACAAGGGATCCTGAAAACTGTTTTAGTGCCCACCTAGATTAAAAATAAACCCCAAACTTATATGCAACAAACAACACCACCAAAGATAACTACAAAATGTCTTTATTGAAAAAAAGCAGATTATAGCATCTAAGGTTAAATGAAACTTCTGACTTTAATATTAAATAACTTAAGATGATAGCAAGTAGCTTCTTCTTTAGATAAATAAATCTACATTTCCCAATTTTTTTCTTCAACAATCAAGGGAATCAAACACTGAAACACAAAACCACAAGTAATTCTAAAGACTAAAAGACAGAAGCACATTGAAAGGTTTTACAAGGATATATATATACAAAAATAGTTAACTAATGTATATTTTCAGCATGTAAACTAGTTACATGATATACAAACTGGGAATTCATATATTTCCTACAAAATAAAAATCAACGTTGGTCCAAGTTCTTGGAAGAAAACTATATTCTTTTAAAGAAAATGAAAATATTTCTCAAATGAAAACTTAATTTAAGTCAAATTATATACTCTAGTTACGGCATTAGTTACAGGATGAATCACAAACTTTTAAACTTTTCTTGAAACACAAGAAAGCAGCTTTTGTCTCCTTTAGAGCTTTGGTTTACTTTACTACTCTGGAATTTCTGGTCTTAAAGAGCTCCTCTAACCATGTTTTCCTTTTGAAGCTCCACCTTACAAAATATATACACACACGTGCACACAAGTGAAAGGAAAAGGAAAGAAACCCAAACAAACCCTCTCCGTAAGCTCAATTATCTGAGTGCATTCTTTTGTTTTCAAATTATTTTGGTCCTTTCTTTGGAACACATCCTACCGTGGACAAGGGATTCTGCACCACCCATGGCAGCTTAGTGCTGCAGGGGCTTGGGAAGATTCCCTACCAACATGAGAAGGTGTAGTTCTGATGCAAATGAGAACAGGTTGTTATCGGTGTAACGATGAAAATATTCTGAAAGTACAGTAAAGGCTTCTGAAGAACAATCCCACCATAAGATGAACGTAGGAAGTTTACATCTGTGTTGCACTGATTTAACATAAGAATATTCCATAAGAAAATCATCAAAAGAAGCTTTCTCATTTACATAATTCTCCAGGCAGGAGGTAAAACGTGCAGAAATTTTCACTAGCACTGAAAAGTACAGCACATCATTATTTTAGGTTTGACTTTATTTTTCTCTTTGATTTGAAAAAAAAAAAACAACCAAATCTGGCAAATATCACTCAAGCCCCAGTTTTTATAGTAAATGCTGGAAAAGCAAAGCTGTACTTCGTAATACAGTAATGGAATGCATCTTTCTATAGAAAATACTGGAACAACAACTGCTGCTTTCTGGTTTTAAACAAATTGCTTATTCTATATTGAAATATTACCTTTCAGAATTTTTACCATGATGACGCTTAACGGATCAGAACTGTATAGAACTATTAGAGACTGACAAATCAACATGTGAAATGAAATTAAATATTATTCTGTTCTACAGGATGATAGTTTTCAAAAAAAAAGAAAAGGTCTGGTATGGCCATGTTTGATAGTGTGCTGTCCCTTAGAAAATACGTTGGAAACTTAAACTTGTCCCTGATGGAGGCAAAGCTCTCAGGAAGGTGCTGGCAGAGGACTGGGCTGAATGCCGGAGTAAGTCCCCTTCAGCTCTGTCCACTGTCAGTGTAAAGGTTTTGCATCTCTGCTCGTAGGGCAAAGCAGTCTTCCTGTAGAGCAAGTAATGATTTGAGAATGTAATGTAAAGTAATGTTAGAGAATGATTTGCTCCCAGGAACAGACCCAAACCTTCTCTGTGTATTTTAATGATCATATTCTTTATTTGGGTTCCTTAATATATATTGTAAAGACAAGCAAGTGAAAATGCCTCAAAGCTAAATGTGGTCCAAAGCACCCTCCTGCAATGGAAAAAGCATTATGTTGCAGCTGATGCTGAAGGTTTATCCAGAAGCTCTGGCACCTTCCACATTTGTAAAAACCTGAAGGAATTGACCTGGCCATATGATCCAATTTAAGATAATTTTTTCCCCCCTGTTTCCAACATGTGTTAGCACATGTATTTTCACTTCCTCCTGAGGCTGGGCTGCTGACTATGGACACAGAGGAGTGTCTGCAAATGCAGAAGTGCATGTGCACTCCTGGCCTCTCGTTCGCAGGCCCGGCCTCTTGGACCACAGTGCAGAAATGGGGCACTGATTGTACTGTAGTTCCTTCAAATCCTGGCACTCATATTAAACATTAATTATAAACTGATATATATTAACTACAAAATGACTTTGCCCAGGAGCATTCAGTAGGACAGGTTAATCTAGGCCAATGAAAGTCTGGCAGAAGTTCAGGAAGTGTCCCTTTTGTTCCTTACTNCTTTCCCCATAAGGAAATTCCAGACTATCAAAAAGTTCTGTTAAGGGAGTTAATTATTCCACTTAGGAATTTGTGGCTATTGGATGCTATTTGTGCTTTTCAAGAGCACCACAAATGGCTTTCAAAAAGCCAATGGAGCATAAGAAACTAAACTGCAATGGTGTTGCCAAATAAGTCATTTCATCAGCCTGCATGCTGAATTTAACACGGGACCATTTCCGAACGGATTGGGCAGATTCTCAAGTGTTGAGAACTGGCACGGAAATGTCCCAGTTTACACATGCCAGAATCTGGTCTGGTATTTCCACTTCCTCTGGGGCTGAAGAATTTTATTTTATCGTAACTTTGAATACAGCTAAAGACAGCAATGATAAATTGCATCTTCAGGAAGCTGGACCAATTCTCATGAGAATGCAAGGAATTTTTTTGACATGCAGATGTGTAATTTGCATGTAAAACATCAGTACATGGTAGAAAACAAACCATAAAAAAGATCCATCTAACTTCCTATATGGAAGACATATATTTCTCCCCAGAGGTCTGAGGGTTCTGTAAAAGCTTATGCAAAACATGAAAGTGTGTACATTCTATGTACAAATAATACTTGTAAATACCGATGTTTCAATGGTCTGACTCTCTAAATTACTACTCCTGCTAAACTGCACTTTGTTTTCCAATGAAGACAATCACCATAATCAGTTCAAAAGTAATCTCGAAAAGAACACAAAGCTGAAAAGGTAATACCAAACCACTGTGCCTCTCTTTAATATTGTCGCAACGTACAATCATAAAGCAGTTGCTAACAAATGAAGTCTTAGATAAAACAAGCAGTATAAAGACAAGTGTACCCTTGCACAGAACCCTATTGGAAAAAAAAAAAAAAACAGGTTTGAAAGATGAATTCTTTAGTAAGTGCCAAATGGTCCAGTTGATAGGAATGCGTTTTGAAGCCATGGCTACACAGCCAGAAGTTACAGAGGGCTGCAACTGCTGACCCTGCACATGCCAATCTTTTGGATACAATCCTCTGTACCGTGAGTTTTACATGAAATGCTTACCATATTTCTTGAACAAGCTAAATAATTAGTCTTTGGATGACTGTGGAAACCCTGGTAGGATGGAGAGCTGGCCTGACACTTCTTCACAGAATGCCCTTCCTTAACCTTGCTGAAAACGGCCCTGGCTAAAACACCTGCTTGCTGCCTATTCCCTACTTCTGGAATCTAAGTCTTCTCTAAGACCAGAATTCAACAAAACTAGCTAAAATGCTAGCGTTTATCTTATCATGCTTGCTGCAATAAGATAAGGTGCTAACTTTTGGAAAGTAATTCTACACTCCTTACCTGGGTGAAATCTCCACTGAAGGAAGTGAGTAGGGAGTGCAGAACAGCCCTTTGTACCATTGTTTTTAGAAATGCTGCCATTTACAGTTACAGTTTAGTGGTGCATTATTTGTTCAAGTAGACGGTGTCTCAGTGAAAATGTCTAGATAAAAGAATGCATATGTACAAGATCAGAAAAGGACCCCTCACCTCTGATTCAAAAAATAAATAGCTGGTTTAGATGGTTATTACTGGAACCTCATCTGTAAAGTAACATGAAAGTCATTTTTAGATTTTAGTCTTCTCTTTCAAATGGCTTATTGACCACGGAAATGTCTTTCAGAGTTCTGTGACATGCATTGGGTAGCTTGGAGGTGGATGTGATGGCAGTTTAATATTAAGGCGCCTGATATGACAGCTGTGGCAGAGCAAGTGGCCCTCTAAGGGGTAACAACGATGGCCTTCCTCATCATTGAGCTGTAGGCCACAGTCCTAGAAGAAACACAAGACATCCCAGATCAGTGAGTGACTCAGGCAGGGCCTCTCACAGTGCTGCTGCTCTGCTCTGCACAACCCCGAGAGCTCCCTCCCCGCCTCCAAAGCCTCCACTGCTTCTGGGAGTTGCACTCTGACCATCTCATACTGACATTACTGAAATCAAACAGGACAGTCTGCAGTAGTACCCAGCCTTTTTTCCACCACCATTTCCCATTCTGGTCTCTTCTTCATCTAATAAATGGTGATGCAATCAGCCAAAAAAGCAGGCCAGGGGCTGACCCTGGCAAAGACAACCTGGAAAAAGCTTGAACAGAGAAGGAGCTAATCCTGCAACAAGACAGTGAGCAAGATGTGGGAGAACATAAACAGAAAATGAGAGCAGAGGGGAAAAGGTGGGGGAGAGGTGACATATCTGACTTCTGAAGCAGGGCTACACTTTCTCTAATTCGGAATTAAAAGAACCTGAAGACTTCAAGGCCAGTGGTCCATCTTTAGTGGAAATGCTGGTACCTCTGGGACCGACACATAACTACAGGGACAGTGATAAACAGAAAAGCAACTAACAGTGATCCTGCCTGCTGACTGTTAATAACACACTGCAATAGAGAGCATCCTGATTTCCAGCCACCATCATTGTAATTCTGAGGGCATTTGGAAATCATGCAAGTATGGTGCTCAGATTTAATGTTTCATGTATCTTAAATACTTAAAAATTATTACTGTGATCAGTTCTGAGAAACCAGAGATTGTATGTATCTGTGCACTTCATAAAAAGAAAAAAAAAATGGAACAAACTGGGCATATAGGTTATTTTAGTACTGAAAACAAATGCAAAGCTTGTAACTGAACACAAAGTATAATTTTTCAGCTTTCACAGCTCAAGTTTAAATCTTCAAATTTTACAATACCGAAATAAGACTGAAAATGGGTTTTAAAATAAGCTTTAAAAATGGAGTGTTAATTTAGTGAGGTCTTAATCAAAATATATCCCAAGGTAATTTTCTGTGTGTTGTTACAGGTTACATGATTTCACAGCCATTTATACAAGATTCAAAATTAGAATTTACCAATTTCTGATACCCTAGAGATGTGCCAAGTGTTCATATCTTTTTCCCTGTCCAAAACTGAATTCCCTTTCTGCAAGGAGAAAGCCTGCCTTGTCAGTGGATTCCAGTTTCAGAACAGGGCTCTAGTGATCTGTAAAAGGGCTCAAACACCTCCGCAGAAGTCAAGTGGTTGCACAGGAAAGACATGACACAGAAAAGCAGCAAAGTTTCCAACCTGACCATTGACTGTGTGTGATACGAGGATGACACTAACAGCAGAACAGAAGTGGCTGCCTAAGTCACTGCAGCCCTTGCTAAAGTCTTCACATGAGTACCTCAAAATACTGGCACTCACTTTTCTAGTAGCACTTGGGGACAGCAGTGACCCAGTGTGTACAGAAAGCCTGATTTGAGACCATCAGGCAGTAACCTACCCCTGCTGACACATGGCTAACTCCTGGTTTCTGTACATAAATGCACTCTTCCTTTCTGGGCAGATGTGGAGACAGCTTGGTTTGCCTCAAATGGGAAGGAGAATGGGGAAATGAATAATGAAACAGAACAGAAAATAAACCCCCAGTGGGACATTCCAGCATAAAGTCAATAGTCTGAGAGAGCAGGGGAGGGAGCTGTCATCTTAGGTGAAGCCTGCACAAAGCAAGAGTTGGGGGAAGGTGGAGGGAAGCTCAGCTCTCAAAAATATTGTGATTTCCTGTGCCAATTTCTCTTGAAAAATTAACAGAAATGGATGGAGTATCAGGTGTCTCTCTTGAAAGGAGATAGCTGCGTGCATGGGGCCTTCCTTACATTTAGGTACATAACATTTCAAGATGCCCTGAATTTTGTTATTTTCTCTCTCAGTTTGAAGAATCTTTGTAAAACCTTTGTGCAACAGTGCACGGAGGCAGCACTGCTGCGTTGTTCTCTCTGGTGCTAGCAGGTACGGTCTGTGTGGACATTTGTGTGCTATGTCAAAGTGCCAAACCTACGGCAAAAGGGAAGCTTTTGGTTGATCCCAACTTAGTGAATTTGTTTTTCTTCTCATGTTCCTGGATGCAGAACTAAGGATGAACTCAGATCTGCACTCTGAAGCAAGAGCACTAATTTCACAACTTGATCTGTAGCAATAAATATTTAAATGTTCTGCACAATAAGAAGCTACTCCCAAAAAAGTGACAGAAAGTTAGTGGTATCCTTGTCTCTTTCCTAGTAAAGAATCAATATTCGTTCAGCATGGAAAAACCAGGAAGGCCCTAGAAAAGCCTTCCAGTGAGAGTCCTTCCCTGCACAGGCAATATGAATTCAAGTCTCCTCAGATCAGAGCCCTACAGACTGCATCCAGAGATGTGGAAAAAGAGAACTGGCACCTACTGTTTGCTCTCTCCCCATCTGGAAGTACTGGAGAGAATTCAACCCAATGAACCAAATCTAGTTTTGAAGTTAACATATTGTGAAAAAAACTCTCCAAAACTAATGTGGTACTTGTGATGGCAGCACCCACTTCCAGCTCAGGTAGCACTCACTCTTTGCCTCCCTCCAGGAGCTGTGGGGCAGAGCCCTACCTGCCCAGGTGTGCAAGAGCCAGCAAGTGCAGCCCTGGGGTGAGTTAGGGTCCCCGAAGCGGCAGAGCAGGGACCCCCAGAGGCTGCCGTGGGGCGCGCGGGCAGAGTCCGGGGCTCACCTCACAGTGGTAGCACTCCACATGGTAGTCCTTGTCCATCGACACCACCCGGATGGTCTCCTCGGAGCCCTGGGGGGAAGCAGAGGGAAAGTAAGAGTGCTGTCTAAGAAGCATTTTTCCAGTCATCACTCAGTGCCCAGCCTGTTGCTCTGGAAAGCTGTTTCCCTGGAGGATGTCCTCTTCCCCCACACAGCAGAGCTCTGTGACCACTGAGGGTCTCGGCCCCTGGGACATGGCATTGCAGCACTGCCCTGGCTGTGGAGCCGCATTGTGGGTGTCTAGCACATCTAAGCTGTAGAGGCCATTTGGGAAGTATAGCCAAAACTTCATCCTCAAGGAACAAATTAGTGTTGAAATCAAATAATCTTCCAAGGGCACCTATGATCTGAACAAATTATCAGTCAAAAACCTGCTCATTGGGTAACTTTTCCTTGTATACATCCTGCTCTCTTTTCCAGGACTTGTATTCCCCTCAAACCATCTGCTGCACAGGTCTTTTGCACATGCACATGTCACTGTGTGCTCCCCATAGGGACTGACATACCAGTCTGGCAGGTAATTCCGTGCACAGGCCAAACCTCAGCATGAGGGTGGGTGCAGCAGAGTTGTGCAATTCCTGGCTGAGCCCCAGGCCCTGCAGAGCAGCCCATACCCTTCTAGTAACCTCACAGGCGCTTTCCTGATCCACTCTGAAGACAGAGCTCATTAAATTGGTTGCCTTGCATTGTTTCCAGTTCCAGGTGTGGTTAGAGCACCAGATATGATGTGGACTATGTCTGAGAGAAGCTGTGGGCAAGTCAGTACCTGCACTGCTAGACTTGAGCTAACCCAGGAAATCTCCCTGGGAAAGAACATGGAGTCTGCCTTGCTAGTCATCAGGTGAGTCAGCACTATGGCTGGCTTTTATTTTCTCATCTTTCTTTCTTGAAAACCAAAAAATAATTACTTTTTAAGCCCCAAATTCAGTGAAATTTACATAGAGGTTTTCTCCTCACAACCCACCACCAGAACAAGCAGTTCTGGATCAGCCTTTATAGGGTTTTTTTAGTTATGTAAGACTTGGCCAATTAAGAGAAACACTAATGACAAATGAGAGTAATGTGCAGAGTAATGGAGGTGGGCATGTGAGAGGTTCTAGCCTCAGGCTTTACTGGGGCACAGCAGCTTACAGGAAGGAAGCTTTGGTTCTATAAACGTGACAAGAGGAAAAGCAGGAAGGTGCTGAGGCCCTTGTTTACAAATGAGCTGGTCAGGGACCTCAGCAAAGGGAACTCGAAGGGTCCTGCACCCACCAGAGCAGGAGGGAGCACCACTCTGGGGCTAATTGTACCAACAACACTGTCAGCACAGGCTGAGCTTGCAAGCAAGTTTCACCTGGCTTCTATTTTTGTTGTTACCTTTTCCACCCCTTTAAGCACTTTAGTTCCACTGCCACCTCAGGACAACAGATTGTGTGGCCTTCTCACAGGGTCACATCAAGTGTCTTTTGAAGGACTTCACTCCCTGGGTTGTTCTTGGAGCCCAAGTCAGTGTTTTCAACTAAATGAGGTTTCTAACAGAACAATGAAAATCTGGAAAGAACCCTAAAGATACAAAGTACTATACTGTAGAAATAGTATGACTATTACAACCTCTGGGAGTATTTGGGAGTGACTTTACTGCTGAACTGTGTTTAATTTAGTATCTAACATAGTACAGATTCTGGGAGAGGAAGGAAAAGCATTTCGTTTGTTTTTAGAAAGTGTCCATATACCAACAGCTGGTTTCCCTAAGAGTCAGTTCATGTTAACACCTACCTGTGCTGGGAGGATCGGCTGGTTACAGGAAGCACATTTTGGTGCAAAAACCCTAGAGTGCAAGAAGAAAGTGTTCCAATCACATTTAAAGCTTCTTCGCAAAGTAGAACCAAGGGAGCCATTTGATCATGCCTTGTTTTTAGCAAAATGGAGATTCGCAGCATTTGAAAACACCTCTAATTGTTTGATGATATTCAGTGAAAAGGAGATTTGCAAAAGGCTGATCTACTCCAGTTTTATTGTTTAGGTCTTCCCGACTTTGAGGCAATAGTAAATCCACCCCTCTTCCTGCATATGCCCTTTTTCTTTCCTTCCTTTACTTATAAAACCATTCAAATTCTTCCAGAGCCTTGATGCAAAGCAGCTCCTGACTGAGGGACTGTCACTCTATGAGGTCAGGAAGACATAACCATGCTGAACAGGAGAGGGGCTGATCGTAGCCAGGATCTATCAACTCAATACACAACTGGGCTTATGGTCCACAGCTGCACTTTATGACAATCACTGAGCCAACACTCACTGGGGCCCTGTTACACAGTCAGATTGGCAACAACAGGGTTGAATTCAGGGTGATTTACTCTTGCTGCATAACTGAGTTATTGGTTAAGTGCAGCTCAGAGCAGGATCCCATTGCCTTTGAGTGCAATCAGGAAGGAGTCCAAAAGCAATCTCTTTAAATGTCTACCTTTGTTCAGGTAAGGCTAAAATTGTTCTAACACTAACTGTTAATTACATGTCTTCTGTCTCAATTAACAAAACTTACACCTGTGTGTGTCATGCACTACCCAAACCTCCACTCTTGGGAACAGCCAGTAGAACCTACCAACACTTGAAGAAGTGGCCTGGTATAATTAGTATTGATAGTCCTGAAAGAAGTAGAGGAACAGCCCCCAAGAAACAATTCTGACACAATTTGATTTTCAGCCTCTCTTGGCCACTGTATGCCACACTGGACCCATGAAGTAACCCTCAACAAACCTTAAAATACCTTACAAATGCAACACATGAACACAGCAGTTGAGGGATATCTGAACAAACAGGAGTAACCTTTTTTATCTACTACAAGGCTTATAACTACATCAATCCTTTAACTAACTATGATTTTCTGAGCATGCAGTGAATTTGTGTACTCACGTATGGTAGTCTTTGACACAGTAAATATTGTTCTCGACATCTACAGTGAAGGGGACTCCATCCAAACACTCGTTACACACCACACAGCGGAAGCAGCCAGGATGGTAGGACTTTCCAAGGGCCTGTAAGATCTTATGATACAAACAACAAAATAAGTGGATGCATGATTACATGAGATATTCTCTCCTCATGTACTGCTGTGTCTCACTCATTCTTAATAATGACAGTGAGAAAAGAACTTCAGGATGAAATTACCACTTTGCAGATCTGTCAGCAAGGGGCCTCTTAAAACAATCGACTTGCTTATTTCAATGGGTTTCAATGTGCTCCCAATGAAGAGCAAGAACAGAAAATCAGGCTAAGCCCATCAGTTTTAGTACTGCAGGGCTAGTACTGCCAATGGAAATTAAAAATGGCTCCACAGGCCATTTTTGGGGAAATCCCAAACACAAGTTACTGGGATACAGAGTTACTTTACAAAACTTAACAGGCTGTGACAGACAGAATCCAAACCAGTCACTACCCAAAAAGTCAGATAACAAAACAAGTAAATAAAGAGGTGCCCCTTTATTAACTAAGGATCCTAATCTCCTGCAGTTACTGACTGGTTATCACTCAGTCATAGGGGCCCATCAGTTTCTGATAAAATTCCATGCACTGCCCAGCCTTTCCCCACGCTGACCTTCCCTATTGCATTTTAAAGGCTTCAAGGAAAGGTCTGATGCAGCCCTGGCTGCCCTGCCCTCCTGACATCCTTGCATGTAATGCTCAGTGAGGCACTGAGACATCGAGGAGAATGCCCTAAGCCCATGAACATGTCCCTGGGAAGAGTGAGATACAGTATCACCTTCAGGCAGCTCTCAACAGGTTATAAGACCAATTCCATACATTTTGGGTGTAAGAAGTATCTTTGGAAGGTAATTTCAAAAAGCAGCTGCTAACACAGTGCTCAGCTTGGAGCTGCTGATAAACTTGAGATGAAAAATCTCCACAGACCAAGCTCCCATGGCCCTATAGGTGATTTTATGAATAAAGATCAAACCAACAGGCAAGAAGTACAGGATAAAAAGACAATTTAACTTTTTTTTCCCCTCTCTAATGAAGCCCTGTAGCTCAGTGAGTGGTATCAGATGCTGTTTGACTGGCAAGGCTGCTCCCAGCCACAGCCAACTGATCCCTGTGCCAGGATTGTACTGTGACAGGAAGGTGTTTTGGTGCCAGCCTGGCACAGCTGGGCAGCCACAGACACTGAGCACAGGGCAGCTCCTCAGCCAGCCCCAGCTCTGCCCCAGGCCACCACCCGGCACAGCCGGGCTGTGCTCCCAGGCAGGAACCCGGTGGAATTAGCCAAACAGGGGTGCTGAATTCCTGGAGCTCCCAGAGCTGTTTCCTTTTGTCAGAGCACACTTGCTGATGGGAGAAAGGCAGACAAGCACCTGCCAAGCTTCCAGCTACTGAGCTCCACCAGTGAGATATCATGGACTTTTGCCTGGGATTCTGCAATTAAGGGCCAGCTCAAAGCCTGCAAATCAGGCTACTCCTCCCCCTCCCAGCATCACACAACTCTAGAAATTTGCTCTTGGGCTAAAACGAACAATATCCTTGTCCAACCAGTGGTGCCAGGATATGAGGCAAATCAGAGTGAACTCTCTGTTCCAGCTCTGACTGAACCACCGTGTGTGCAACACAATAGCTACCTCTCTTAGGCACACTGAGGTTCATGAACACTTTAGAGAAAGAGGAAAATAGATACACTATAGGAGCTGCACTTCTTCATTGTGCACACTACTTCATTTTGTTTGGGAATTTCTGCTTAGGAAGAACACACAAAACTCTTCCTACTTTCACCCACTGAAACAATGCCAGTAGTACCCGGCCAACCCAAAGCCCATTGATTTTTTTAATTACAAAAATAACTCTGACTACTGGCTCCCTACAAATCCCAATGGCAATAATACATTTTAAATGGAGCAAGCAACAGAAGGTAAATGAAGCAAGTCACAGAGCAGGTGACAAACCTCAGACTATAGATAATGCCCCTCTCCGCTCTAGCCCAGATTCCAGCCACTTGACAGAGCTCTTGTTATCTACTGTCTTACAGAGCACACTGCTATGTTTCTTTACCATGTTCTCATACAAAGTTGTGCTGTACTTCCCACTTTGGTATTAAAATTCTATTTTATTTTAACTCATAAATTGCAGAACAGTAACCTCTCATATTCTCAAGTGGCAAAGAAGCCCAACCTTCTGAACTTAATAGTAATAGAGCGTGAAGGTATCTTTATTTACTGTCTCAGTTTCAAAACTACATTGACAGCAGTGAAGACACAATGCCAGCCTGGGTAGGGAATAGCAGGTGTCTCACAGGACACTTCCCAAAGCAGAGGGAAGGTGAGTTGCCCATCATTAGGAGTTTAGGTCTCTTACCATTTCCATTATGAGGTGTCCACAAACAAAACACTTGTCTGCTGTTTGCTGAAAACCCGAATACTGTTAAAACGACAGAAAAGAAAGGATCATTAGTAGCCACTCCTCTAGCCATAGAAATACCTTTCAGGTGAAGGCTGTGCTATTTTCCAGCCTGTGTTGCATATGACAGCAAACTACACACGGGTTTGGGAGATAGCGACTTGGAAGCCTTCGCTCGGCTCTTGCAGTATGCTCAGATACCAGTTTGGCCTTCTGATCCACTGCAGTATTTCCACTGAGATCCCAAATGTAACAGTATTATTGTAGGTTTGATTTTTTACTTTTAAAGTCTATCTGGAAAGTTTGTATTTGATGTGCAGAAATTAGCTTGAATTGACTCTTTCGGTGGTTGTTTTAAACAACATAGGACTCACCTTCCAAATCCTGCTCAAATTAGTGACCTCAGACTTTGGACTTACATGTCACTCAGTGCTACCTGCAAGCTAGAAAAATGAAGACAGGCCCAAGAAGGATTTGGCTGCCTTGTGGATACCAAGCTTTCCAGCCAGGGAAGAATCCAGCAGTGTGCTCATAGGAGCTTGGGCTCTCTTCAATTGTGGGCAGCAGTAAAGTACCTCAGAAGGATGGTCCAAACCCCAACTGCCAGTTCATACTCCAGTGCCAAGGGTACAGATGTGGGGAGATGCTTCGCCTGCTTGGGGCCAAAGCTCTGTGTTCCCTGCCTGAGCAGTTCTGACCTTAACTTTGTGCTCCTGTCCCCAAAGCAGATGCTGTTTCAGATGCCTAGGTCTGCTTTTAGCACTGAGTTTAGAGTTATAGAAAAACAATCCAGGTTATCAGGCTTAGCTATCAAACCATACCCTACAAACAACAGAGTTCCCGAGGAACTCCAGCACATTTCAAATGTACATTTGAAACTGGTGTTTGCAGCGGCTGAACTTTCCCCTCAAGCTCTGCAGCCCCATCTCAGACGAGAGCTGCGTGTGCACTGTCCTGCCAGAGGGAAGGGCTACCCACCTATGTGCAGGCACTGCACAGTGATGCCATTTCAGCAGAGCTCACCTGAAAGGTGCTTTAGCTGCGTAAGATAAAAGATGAGGAAGGGGAGGATGAATGTAAACCAGACTCTTCTCCCAGAACGCAGGTTAATTGGCTCAGGCACCTAAAGCCTCCTCTGAGCCCCAACAGAGCTTATAGCTTGCTCCATTCCCCCCTGGTTTAGTGGGGATTAACTGTCTTAACCCTCACTTCAAAAGCCTGTGGTTCCCAGCCTGGAGCTGCCATATGTTTTCCTTTTATTGGAGTGGAGGGATTACATGTTATGTTGGATCAATAGGTTGGAGACAAAATTATTGTTGCTATGCAACAAAGTGATTATGAAGGAAAAGGTCTCATAGACACTTTGATGGGCCCAGAAGTCAGTAAATGATGGTATAGCAGCTGTCATAGCCCCAGACTTACTATGCCCAAAGGAACACAGCTCATGCAGTCTTAAGAAACTTTGAAACTTCCCTAGAAGAGATGAGGGTATTTAGGAACAAACACAGAGGCAGGTAGTCCTAGCTGGCTATTTCTGCAAGATACTACTTTTAATTTGCTTTTTCCTTCTCCTTACTGATGCAGAAAAAAGGTCTCACTGCTTGGGATGTTTCTTGGCTGCCCCATGGCTGAGTAACCCCTGGCTAGACTGCTTCCTAGAGCTGGGAACTCCAGGCTTACTGGAAACAGGTGGGCAGGTCCTAGTGACACAGACAGCAGAGGATTAACAACAACAGAAACCCAGCTAATTCTAAAATCCTAATGGAATGAATTTACCAGTACCATCTGGCTGTCATTTGATAAGGAATGCAAAGGAGCATTCACCCAGTTATTGATTAAGAGGGGACATTATTCCCCAGGAACAGAATGGCATAGTGGTCAGATTAATGGCATTTATTGCTAACTAGATTGTCATAAATCATATTGTTTGTCAGAAAGAAAGGCTTTGCTGACACAAAATCACTCTTTATATAACTAACCCTATTAATTTAAAACCATGATTTGTTTTAAGCAAGAGAATTGTTATTAGTCAAACACATCCAGAACTGGATTAACCAATTAAGACTTTGCAAAATGGCAGTAAATCTAATAGCAGTGACAAAATATTTCATGGGCTCAGGGAGCTGTCCTTTACCACTACACTCTTCTCTCTCCTGCACACAGGATCAATCCCAGACAGACTGAAAGCCTGATTCAGTGAGATCAGAGGTTTAGATTCAGGTCTACTTGTGTTTTAAATCTATTTGGACTGGAAAGAATACCAGCCTCAGAGCCCAGCAGCACTGTTTCCTACAGGATGGCAGTACTGTGGACACTGCTGCTAAAAGGTAAACAATAAATGGTTTTCTCAATATTTCTGGAGCTTATTGTAAACTGCTTCTTTGCACTGTTTGATCTTAATTTGGAGTGTTCAAACAGCGCTACTTTGCTAAATTTACATTTTAGAAGCAGAGCTTAAAAGTCTTATAATACTAATTAAAATGGTCAACATCTGTCTTTGAAGCTCTTGAATATTAACAACCTTCACAGATCCTGTGTGTGCAATGGGAGAGGAGTTGTGACTTGCTCCAGACTGCAGACAAGGCAGAATGGCCTCTATTGTCTCTCACCACACCAAGAGCCTCCCAGGATGGGCTCCCAGCATGGCTGGGTGGGAGAAGCACTGGTCCCCCAGCGCTTGTGACCAGGTAATTCTAAGAGAAGAGAAGGTTTTGCTACACAGACTTGGGGCCTTTTTTATTACTGACACAGTTGGAGGGGTAAAAAGAGCTTCCGAGCACTCCAGCCCCCATTCACAATCTGGAGATGTTAACAACAGACTGAGGTGAAGCAGTGAAGTGACACAGGCTGACAGGCAAGACCCTCATGGAGAAGCCAAGTCTCAGCTCTGGTCCCTGTTCCCATGGTATTCATAGGTACAATTTCATTTGAGGGGGGACCTAAGCAGTGTGAGGCTCATTTCTAGCCTTACTCTACAAGGATTCCTTCCCTTTGTGCCAGGTTCTTAAAAAAAAGTATTTTGTTGGCAGAGCAGTAAAGTGATGTAAATACAGACCAATCTCAGCCTGGATGGGAACAGTCAGAAGCCTACAGACACTCTGTATCCACAACAAATGGGAAGCATAATTTTGAACTGTCCCTAATATTCATTAAAGATATTCCTTAAGCATATATAAAAACACTGAAAGAAGTTATTAAAAGACCAGCTCTGAAATTCAAAGCTGAAAATGAAGTGTTACCCTTCATGCACCCTTCTGTGACTCGAGAGTACAATGCTAGATACACCAGGATGCAAAGAAAACAACTGCGAGTTGAAGAGCTGGCATATTATTTTTCCTGATTTCTTAGTCTGGTCTCAGCTGTGTTGTCCCTTATAGACCTTGTCCTTGTCTTCTCTACCAGGATAATAAAATCTCACTTTATATGCAGGAATCAACATTTTGCAATCCAGCTGCCCAATGATACTTATATAAAATAAAACTCTGGGAAACTAAATAAACCTTGAGAAATATGTTAATTATATTAGAATAGAAGAATAAAAATAAAGTAGAAGACTTGGCTGGCTGAACTTTTCTTTGCTGTCCAATATACTTTGATTATCAAACAGGCAAAAAAAAATTAAAAAATCTCTAATGATCCTGTCCAAAAGTCTTTGTTTCAATGTAAGAGGAAAACAAGTCCCCTTCTGTCCTGAATATTTAGGCCTGTTAGTATCCTCCTGTGATAATCTTGGGGTTTATAACTCTTCTGTCTAATGTGCAATAAATCTAAAAGAAATTAACAATGAATTTTGAGCATATAATGAACAATTATGCATGGAGGATAATCCCACCAAGTACTATGAGAAACAATTTCTCCTGCCTGTTCTCAGTCCTGTAGCAAATCTTGGTTGTCTACTAGGGTCTTTAAAAGTTTGATGTTCCCATCATGATTTTCAAAAGAAAAACATTCTGAAAATAGTATGCCTGAAAAAGGCTTCAAGACCCAAACTTTCTACCTTAGGCAATGTCAGGCCTTTGAAAAGACATGTCACTGCTCCTCCCTCGCATGCCTAACTGTGCCCAAGGAGGGGCTGGTGCTCTTCCCTGCTGTTATGCATTTAACAAAACAAAACCTTCCTCCTGGAAACAGACCCTGGAATCTCATTCAGGCCCATTTTCTTCTTTGATGAGGATGTTCAAAACCTGCTGAAGGTTTGTGCAAGCAGAGTGAGTGGGTTACATTTCAGTGGGTGTGGCAGCTGCTGCCCCGGTAATGGTATGAAGCTGTAAAATCTGCAATTCACTGCTGCAGCACTGCAAAGTCACTGAACGTGGCTGCTCAGCCTAGGCTTGAGATTCCTACTCTTTAATGCTTTAAGAGCTTTTGAGCGGGATGATAAGGAGTTTTTGCCAAAATGCTTCAGGCATTTAATTCTGAAAACTAATTTCTGAATTGGGTGCTATGCTAATAATGTATTCCGACCCCAGGCTGCCTGTAATCCCTCACAGACTCTCTGCTCCTTGGTTTCCCATTAGCAGAGCATCTGTCTTCTCACTGCTGTATTGTTTGCTCTCTGCATGGGACCTTTACTACATGGGACACAACAATGTAAGAAATTCATGGGATTGCATTAAGAAAGGGAGCAAATATCAAATTTGGTTTCATGCAGATGGGGTTTTATTGTTGTTTTTTACACACATATTTAAATGTAGTGATTAAACTGAACTCGACAAAATGGGGCCTTCTCAGGCTCAAAGATATGGGAATCTCGTGGCAGGTGACAGATTAACTAAAGGAAAATAGTCCAGAACTTTACTCTTCATCTTGCTGAAACCTTTTCATGTATCCTATTGCTTCACTCTGTCTTGTTGTCTGTGAGGAAACTACACAGCAGCTTGCCTTCTTGCTTCTGTCTTTCCACTTTGTTATGTTTGAAGGACAAGGATAGGGCAAGGAGGGACTCCACGTTCTGCAGAGGTAGCAGGTGTTCTGGCCATGCACGAAACTCTGCTAAAACCCAGGAATTCAGCTGTTCCGGAACTCTGCCTCTGGCAGTCAGGCATTTTATAGCCCCTGAGAAGGGACCAGCCATTTACATTCTACAGCACCTACAGAGACCCTGGGTGAGCACTCACCAAGGCTACTTGTGGTATGATTAATTAAGAACCACTAATGATTTTCTTACCTACATCTCCCTTAAACAAACTGCTGTGGGAGCTTCACAGTGACAATGATCAAGAAAAAAAGGCTGAATCAACAGCTTTAACTCTGCATCATATCATAGAGCCCAACATTTATTGACTTGATTCACAGTGTAAAGCACTTCACAGTGCATATGGCTATACTCTTGCTGCAGGTTATTTACTGTCACTGCTACCATCTACTGCGTACACTGAAAGAAACTGTTTACACAAGAACCTATCTTCCTGGAAAAAAAATTATCTGGATTTTATTCAAAACAGTTGTTGAGAGATTCCAATTCAGAACATAACAGCAGCTAATACCGACATTTATTACTGAGGTGGAAACATGGCACTTTCTCACATGAGTCTTTTTCTAACTCTCCCATAGAAAAAAATTAATGCTGTCTGCTTACAAATGTTTGGCAGGAGTTAGAAATAATTAGAAAGAGCTCTAATTCTTTTAAGTGCACTTCAGTTATTATAATTTACTTTTCAATGTAATATTAAGAAAAATGGAATAGTCTGACTTTTTGGATCACCATCTCAAGAGGAAATAGGGGAGTGATTATCTGGCATGAAACCAACTGGACTTTGTAACACACTCTTCCAAACATTCCAGAAGCAAATGTAACATAAAGGAGAGTTACAACAGTGACACATCTCAGAAAAAACCTGTCTTTGCCTTTGTCTCCTTTGCCATGTCCCAGAGAGTGATTCCTGAAACTCATTTAAAAACCTGCAACCCAGTTCAGGAAATGCTGAGCACCCTTTTAGTGAACACAGACCTTACTCACTGAAATTTCACTGCATTATGTTTATCTACATTATCCCCTGGGCTTAGGTACTGCCTATGTATTGCTCTTCTACAAACCCGAGATTGTCAGGACTCCAGCTGGTTTCCTCTTGCAGCCCCCCAGTGCTGCCCAGTGAGCCCTGCGCTGTGTCCCGCACACCATGCTCGCAGCCTTCACCCTCAGCTTCTCTCCTTGTTTATGGGCCCCAGCTTTGAAACTTTGTCCTCTAGGATGAACCCCTGGGAGAAAACCCAGACACCTCCCTGAAGGCAAATGGGACTTCTGCCACCAGCTTCAATGGACTTGTAACTTCTTGATACAGGATACAGCACTCAGGAATTGTGTTGCAATGAGAGGTGAACTCAGACTGTCAGATCTATACACTCTTCATGCTGATTCATATCCAAGTCCAAAGTGCAGAGCAGATCAATATTTGACTATCCCTAGATAGCATGAAACTTGAATTTTAAACCCATCTGTAGGTTTGACCCAACACTTCAATTCAGAATAATTAATCATCCTTACTGACAACTTCATTTATAAAATAAAACCAGGACCACTGGCATACTACAAACTTAGGGAAAATTAAGGAAGGAAAGTATTCAAATTTTTTTGGCAGGGAGGGGCTGGAGCAAGACATACACAAGCAGCAACATGACTACACTCCCTCATGCCCTGATTAGGAACACGCCATAAACTGTTTGTCTTTGTTTTCAGGGACAGCATCTGGGAGCACAGCAACGCTTGGCATTCATGATGCCTCTGGAACCTGAAAGCACCTCCTGTCCCAACCTTGAGCCATCAGTACCTTGAAAACACTCACAGACTTCCTTACACTTCCATACATCAGGCATATTGCAGCAAATCCCCTTCCAAGCTTTGATTCCATCATTCTGTTAAGTATGTCAATAAACACCCGTGTCTGTCTGTTCTCTGACTGGAGTATAGCTTTAAATAGCAAGTTTAATACAACACCGTCCCAGTTATCTAGAACTCCATTTGCTCTGTGATTCCCATTAGATATGAAATGGACACAAGCTGCAACTTCAATCATTCACCTTTTCAACTGAGTCTATTTTTTTCTGAAAGAGTCTCACTTAGCAGGAATGGGCTCTCTGACTAATGCACCAGTCCCAGGGCTCCCTCCCAAGGGGGACTTCCAAACATTTATAGCCGTTGAGATGGAAAATCAAACCTCTGACTCCAGCTGACACCAGCTTCCATTACACTAAATAAAAACTATCTTCCGAGGGCCCCAGCAAGCAGGACAGGCCATTTCCCACACTGCCAGGCTTGGAAAACAGCATGTGCACAAACTGAGAAGAAAAGCCTCATTAGTATTAATATTTACATTGCAGCCATGCCCAGGGGCTCTGGACAGGGTAAGGGTCTTGCTGTGTTTGGTGCTACAGGAGATGAAGGTGCAAGCCCTGCTCTGACGAGCTGCCCATCACTCAGCTACTCCTCAGCTGATACCCTGTCCCTCACCCCATGAAGGGCTGAGTATTTCCATTTCCCACCTGCCTACCAGTCCTGTATGCCCTGATACTTTTGCATTTCTGAAATCACTGTGAGTTTTATGGTTGTGGATATAAGACAAGGCCCTGTATTGTCCTCTGTAGCCAACTTTTGCATTGCAGTGACCAGCAAGGAGAAGTGTCTTGGGTGGGGACCAGTGGCTGGTTAGGGGAGAAAGGGATCCAGAATCCCAGCAGACTGGATGGAGAGCAGAAGGAAGGCTGGAGACAGACAGACTGCAGGGCACGGCTCTGCTGGGGCTGTGTGCCCTACTCCTGCCACAGCCCTCACAGGGGCTGGGCACCCTCCTGGAGATGGCAGGGACACCCAAAGGCTCCTACAGGTTTGCAAAGCACAGTCTCTTTACTGTTGCCATGTGCAAAACAGAGCTTTTAGAGACCTTCTCTTTGAGGATTTATGGGCAGAGTTCCTCCAGTCTTACTCATTGAAATGGATGAACAGCTCTAGATGAAACTTTCAACAACTAATGACAGCAAAGTTAGCCAGAGGCAAAAACCTAGCGTGAAGAAGTTCAGCCTAAATGATTAAATCTGGCAAAGTTTTAAGACAGTGAAAGAGGAAATCTTAAAAGGGGAAGTTTTGGATGACCTTAATGCTATGCACTGCATCTTATGGTGTCTGTAATAGGTTATTTCCAGAGCATCTGAGCGTCTTCCAGTAGTGCATTAAGCAATGTAACTAACATCTGTCACGAGGTTCATTTTCCCTCTCATCTCCTCCCTCGCGGGAAATTCTCTCATTTCTTAACCTCTACTGGACCCCCACTCAATAATGTTCGTTACCTCAAGAGAAAAAGAAAAAGCCTATCAAAAACAGGAAAAAAAAGAAAAGAGATAGATAATAGATCTAAGATTCAGGCTGCTTTGGTGACATTTTTAAAGTGTTTTTTGCCAAGGAAAACAGTATTTAAAAAAAAAATTCTCTACATGGTATTTAAGCACTGAAAAGGGAAGAAAAATTAAAATTATTGAGCTATTTTTCCTTCACCCATGATTATGCAGCAATTTATCAACAAAATGAAGCACGAACATCTGACTGGGATTATTTATTATACTGTAAGGCATTTATTTTTTTGTTCACTTCACCAGGAACAGTGTCTCTGTTATGGCTAGTTAGCCATCTGTGTCCGAAGAGCTTTCAGGAAAGGATTAAACTGTCATTTGTTTTATTTCCTTTCATGAAATAACTCTCCTAACAGGATGGGGGCAAGACTTGGGTATTGCTGGACTTGTTACCTTAAGGTGGCATTTAAAGGATTAGCTGGATCTTCCCTAGAGCTAAAGCAAAGCAATGCAAAGTTTGGGGGTTTGGTTTTGTTCTTTTTGCTCCTCACACATGCAGTATCCTACTGGAAATGTCTGTGCCACGTTTAGGCAGAAGAAGAATTATCTGTGGATTTATTTTTTAAAATCTGATTCATTCACTACATTTAGCCAATATGGCTTGGATTTAAGCACTGAGAGAATGTGCAGCTAATCAGGGCTGGAAGCAGGAGGCTGTCAAAAATAGCCCAAGAAGGCAGAGGTATTCCACGTCCCCCAGGTGCAGGGGATTCCCAGCCTCAGCCATCCATCCCCAGCCCCACAGAAAGCAGCACCGTGGCATCCCTTGCCCATCTACAACTCCACAAGTGGGGCTAAAAACATTGAATGCTTCTTCCCTGCAAAGAACGAGCACAACAAGCCACCTGGTGCAGAGACTCATGATCTGCGCCCTCAGTAAGAGCAAACATGTGGGAAAACTATTTGCCAGAAGGATGTACCTTGTGGCTCTGGCAGGGGCAGTGTGGGGTATCCTGGGAGCAGCCTCACATTACTCATCAGGAGCACCAGCTCACTCATGACCTGTGTCCACAAATCGAAAGCACTTTTCCAGGAAAGCGGCAGATTTGGAATGTTTGACGCCAGCAGCTCCTCACACCACATTTCTACCGACTGATTTGTTGGAAGCACTTGGCAGCCGAAGCTCTCAGACATTCGCTATGCTTGCAGTGACAATTGTGCTCTGTTAAAATGGGACCTGCACAGGAGCTCCCAGCCAGAGCGCACGTGGAAGAGAACCCCTGGAGCAGCTGGCACTGCCACTTGCTGAACCTCCAGGGGGACTCTTTAGCCAAGGAGGGGTCTTACTAGAGCCAAATGTTTGAAAGAATCAGCAAATGGGTTTTCTCAAGGTCTTGGCTTCAAGAAGCATACAAGACACTGCAGTGAATTCCACATAGCACCTTTGACTGAGAGGAAGAGCTGATTTGTAGTGAGTGAGTGGTAGTTAAAGAACCAGGTATCCCATCTGAGCCATCGACTGCAGTGCTGGAGACTGCTCCAGCAGGAGCTGGTCTGGCACAGCAAACTGCACTATTATAGAAGAAATAAAATACTGACATCTATAGGATGTTAAATATTTCTAGCAGCTACAATAGGAAGAAACCCATAAATAATATCCATTCTTCACTAAAATTTTCTGCATTCGTTCACATCAAGAGCCATTTCAGCTTTTTTGCCCATCGGTGTTCATGTGCTGCTTGTTGCAGCCCCAAATCCCAGTGTCCTGCCTGGACTGGCCTGCAGGACATGTCCAGTGTGACTCCAGGGATGATAGGGAAGAAGCACCTGCAGCAAATGAATGGGATAAATAGAGGCAGCAGTGGGGGAGGACAGAGCTCTGCAGGAATCACAGCCCTCCCTGGGAAGGGGACGGGCTCTCCTCCAGGTACCAGGGCGGCTCCAGGTGCCACCATCCCTGTTCCCCATTTACAGCACAGCTGCTTCCCCCGGGATGCCTCCTGCTGGGAGGCACATGAGGGCTCCTTCAGGCCACTGCTACCTGGGTGGGACTGTGAGCAAGGGCGCATCAACTCCTCAGTCTGTCCCTAGGAGTTCCTGGAAGGATCCCGCGGCTGTTGCAAACCCAGCCAGGTACACACAGCCTGTTCTCTCCTGGGTGTCACCAGTGCCCCCACTGGGACAGCACTGCACCTCCTGCTCACATTTTCTGAAGCTGCTCTGCTTTCAAATCCCTGCTATCTTTGAAATAACCTGGTCACAGGCTGTGGGGCTGCAAATCCACTGAGCTGTGACCCTGCTACCAAACCTACAGGAGCATCTAATTCTCCTAATCAATTCCCAGAGAAACAAAAGCCAAGAAAGAGGAAGGGCATCCACAGCAGGCAGCATTTTCTCAGCAGAAATACAATTATAATGTAGTTAGACTCTTATCTGTTTACATTCCCGAATTGAAATAATCTTTTTCTTATCCCCCAGCCTTAACTTCCCTAACATTCCACTACCACAGTGTCAGCAGGGAATCCTGCTGCACTGTAATGAAGCTGCACTAAAGAATTGGAGTTACGGCAGACTGAAATTCTCAGTTATACAGAAAAAGCATTTGGTTTTCTGCTTTGGACTAAAAATGCCTCTTCTTAGAGAGGATTGGTGTTTCCAAGTGTTCAAGAGAAAGGCCTGGGAAGATGAAGCAGTTAAAATAATTTCCTTTTTAATGGCTACTTTGCAGCCTTTTTCCTTTCAACTTTGAGAAAAGTTTTGAGCTTTCCCTGTTCACAGAACTCTAAAATAGGCAAGGTTGTTTGATTTCATTAGTGAAACAATACAATTCCTAGGATTCTTGCTATGACATTTGCTCAGGGGAGCTGAGAGAAGATGCAATTACTTTCTGAGAAGCAGCAAGATTACCACAAGCAGGGACATCAGAATTTGGTTTCTTTGCTGACTTACAGTGTCCCTTGGTCTGCTTCTCCCCCATCCTTCTGGCTATTGGGAATCTGCTAAAACACACCTGTGTGAAGTTTGGGCTTTTAAATCCTGCCCTTAAATGGCCCAACAGTTCCCTAACTTGCGTTTATTCCTATCAGGTTCTTAATCTCAGTTTTCCTGGGAAAATCTCTGCAAGTATCTCCCTTCAGAAACCCACTACAGAACACGCCGGAGCTGAAGTTTTCCCCTCCACCCCATGAAAACTGAATGTTCTCCAAAAGATTAAGATTTTTAGATTTAAAATTCTCGTGTTTGGGCTGAAATTATAAGCTAATAACAACAATCATGTCATTAAGTCTGGATGAAAGGTTTTGATCATGGGGAAAGTACATTCCAACACAGTTCAAATGAAAAATCTCAAAGGTTTGAGCCCCTCCCTCTCACACTGCACCTCCTCTCCCCCTCCCTGTGCTTCTGCAGAAACACAGGGAAGAAAAGGCTGAAAAAAGCAAGGAAGAAAAAATAATTTTCTCTCCAGAATGCAAGTAAAACACTAACAAATTTCAATTATAACAAGAAACTTATTTTCTGCAAAAAATACATTTTGGTTTTTTTCCTGAGTCTCCAGCTCACAGTAAAGATGTAATACATGAAGGGTAAAGGTGAAACACATGAAGACAACTATGGCTTATATTTTAGGAATTTCCATAATTTTTATGGATTACACTGATGAGAAATGCATTTGCGCACTTTGAACAGTCAGTAACAATTTTGTTGTGGGATATACTTTGAAAAATTCCTTTGCAAAAAGCATGATTATATATTCATTAGAAATGGAAAGTTGTTCTGGAAGACCCAAGCTTCTAAATTAATGGTATTTCAATAAATAAGGTGGTATAAATTTAACATACTGATTGTCCAATTCATCCTCCTCTAAGCTAAAATGTATCATTGCTCTCTAATTGCAATTCCCAGCCAGGCCAACCCCTTCATCTTAATTCTAAATGCTCTGCACTTATCAAATCATTTGCTGCGCACTGCACAATCCTCACCCTTAATTGAACAAATATTTTATTTTTGGAACAACACAGCTCAGCAACAGGCTTCATTCTTCTTCTCCTGACTTAGTCCCCATTGAAGTACAGCATTTACAAAAGCTCTGTGAGCAGCGAGAGAACCCGAATTGCCCCTCCACAGCCAACAGTTCCCAGCTAATCACAACTCAGCCTCACGGCCCCGTGAGCAGAGAAGTGATTAAACTGTGCCTCAACAAAGCAACTTTGTGCACAGCCCTGCCGTGCTCCCAGCACAAACGTCTCCCTCCTGTTATGATTGGTATTCCCCAGATGTTTGACTTTGAGCTCAGGCTTGGCAGGCGAGGCTCTGTGGCTGCAATTCAAGTCCCAAGTTTGAGCAGCTCCAGTGCTTATTCTCATAATTTACACTTTGTGATGGCTTATGGACAGTTATGTACTCGGTTTTACAGCCACCACTTCAAACCAAGGGGCTCATCCTGCGCCTGTGGAGTCAGTGGTAAATCCTTCCCAACTCCACCACTGGCAGGAGGTCCCGCACCATCAAACTGTCTCTCAAAGCAAACAAGCCAATATAAAGGAACGATTTACTTCAGAAATAATAAGAAAAAGTGCCTGAAATCTTACTTACTAGGAAGTCTTCTTCACAGTACACCTTGCCATTGACATTGTAGAATGCTTTTCCTCGTAGTCTTCTCCCTGTTAAAACACAGGACGATCAGAATTTTGTTCTCCATCCCCAAACCCAGTCGTTCAGGACGCAAAGTGAAAAGCCCAACCCCTGTACCAGTCTGTGGGGTCTGTTCCTGGTCCCTCTCTTCCCTGGAGGGCCCATCCAGAGACAGGACTGAGGGCCAGGCTCTTGACTCTATCTGCCTTACCAAATTAGGTACCAAACCTTGCCTTAGATACCAACTAAATGGTACCTCGAAGTGTGGGTTATGGAACCCAGCTGATACCAGTTCCTGAAAAACTTGAAAGCTGAACTCAAAAATGATTTGGGGGAAAAGGCTCCTTTGCAAATTGAGATGATTTTCTTGGCAGGTTAAAATCCCATCAGGTTCACAGCCACTGCAATCAACAGCAGCAGTGTTTGTCTCCACAGGACTACACAAGGGATACTGCATATGGATGTTCCTGCCACCCTCAAAAATATTAATAATCAATGCCATAGCAACTCCCTGCAACACTAAAGCAGTACAATGCACACATGATGGAGGGAAGCGCAGGAAAATTACACAAAAACCAAGAGATTTTGTATTCAAGTTTTGACATTTGCCATTTCATTAACCCACACAGAACTCGACTGAGAAAGCCTGTGACGGTCATTAACTGATGGCTCCCTTTACAGGGAAGAAGAGTGTCCCAACAGAAAGGCTTCAAATCAGGCATCCAAGAACCACCAAGCCCAATCAATTTGTAGATACAGCAGATCAGAGCTGTCTTACACCAGAGCTGCTCTGTAGAATGCAATGCCGCTTCACCAATGCAACACCAGAGAGGGAGAAGGGAAATCACACTCATCCCAACTCACCTCTGCCAGGGCCCCACTGGCCAAAGCTCCCAGGCATGTGGGTGCTCTCAACAGCCCTTTGCGGCCCCAGATGGACAAGGGCTGCCTTGGGCTGTGCCAGCAGTGACACAAGGCAAGGGAGAGGGCAAGAGGCTCCATATTCACAGGTCAACAGATCCCAGGTCACTGCCAGAGCTTCACTCCATAGAATCGCCTGAATGTCTCCTCCAACTCCACCATGAGCACCACCGATCTCTGTGGAGGGTTTGATGCCGAGGGCTGGTGAGCTGATCCAGCAGGCCAGCACGCAGGGGCAGGAACGTTCTCCACAGTTTGCATAAACAGTGTTGAGGAAAATATTATTAATTTTCAGTGCTTGAAAGTGCCTTTTACACATTGCTACTGTGATCTGATCCTGGGAAACAGTGTGTGGTACAAAGGAGTTGGGATCTGGACCGATGCTTTTGGAAAATCACATGCTGCATGCGGTCGTCTGGTGGTTTTACTGTCGTGGCTGAGGGAAATGCTTCTTTTGTGTGCACATTCTCGGGCTGTCGATCTCACGGGCTGCTGTCTCCATACTGCTGGTAGGTGGAGTCAGCTCGTGTTTATCTTTCCAGCTGCCTGGTAGCTCTGGTGGGGACCAGGACCCTGGTGACGTAGGAACATGCTCATCCCCTCTGAGAGGCTTAGGTAAAGCTGGGCCATCCCCTGAACAAGGCACAGGCCTGGGACAGCAATCAGGGCACTACGGGGCCTCTCTCAACTGATGCAGGAACAACCACATCTAGATCGTCCCTCCTGCTTAACCAAGCTGTTTTTAAACCTCTCCAGTGAAAGGTAAAGGTAGAGTACATGGCGCAAAAGAAAGGAAGGCAAAGAGGTCAGAATGGCTTTGTAAAGGACATTTTGTCTCTGTCAGATCCAGCCTTGGCACACAACTTGTCTTGAGCTGGTAGACATGAAGTGGCGGCCACAAAACAGGGACCTCCCTCGGACGTGCTGATACAGCACTTTTCCCGTGCTCACCCACAGAGCTGGGTGTTTGTTTCAGGAGTGCTGGCCATCATCTCACCACACCCACTGTGCTAAGGAGCCGCAGAGGGAATTAGGGATAAATCCCAAAGCCGGTTGCTGGAAGGATCTCTGCAGGAGAGCAACACCCCCAAAGCAGGGAGGCGTTAGCATCTCCCGAGGTACTGCAGAAGGTGCAGGAGGACCCCTATACCCCACTCTGTGCCCCAGCCTGCCAGTGCTGAGGTTGGTAGGAATGGCACAAATTCAGCTCTGGTTCTTAGCACAGCATCACTGGCAGATGCCAGTGGGGTCAGCGCTTTCCTGGACTGGAGTGGGAAGCCTCTGTGCCAAAGCAAACCAGGCAAAGCCAATGTTTTGGAGTGGCTCTCAGACACATTAGGTATCAGGTGCATTTGGCAGCTGATTGCCCTGTGCCCAGCCCCGCTGTGAGGCTCCACATCAGCCCTGCACTGGTGGGATCCCTGCTCCCAGCCTGCGCCATGAGTCCCCAGCTGCCCAGTACCGAGAGCTGCTCTCCCTGCCTGACACTGCACTCCCAGCACATCACCTTTCAAAACTGAGGGAAAATACCATTCACCCCATTTTCCAGCTGAGAAAAACAAGACACCTATTAGGGAACTGACTTGCCTGAACTCATAAAGCAGGCAAGCAGCTTGCTCGCATGATAATGACTATTATTAGCAATGATTAATAAGATTGACAGGCCTTTTACCTTAGAAGAATTTCATTCAGGGACAATACAAGAATTATCTCATAAACAAGAAACAGCAAGTTATCACTCAAACAGCCATGAACGCCTATATTGGCTTCTACACCCCGCATTTTAGAAATAAAGGCAAAAGTGTACACTGCCCTCCAGAAGGGTTTACTAAATGCCAGCACTGAACACTGTCAAACACCACCCTCTGAGTGCCTGGGTATCATGTGCAAACTGCAGTCAAGAGCGAAGTGCTGGCAACTACAGCCAGGGAGACAGGAATGCTGAGGAGAGGCAGCACTGATGCCCCCAGCCCCAAGGCAGCCGTGCAGCAGGGTGGATGCAGCACCTTGATGTTGGGACACCTGCCCCAAGCTCCAGGTACTGGACAAGGGGGCTTCATCTCTCAAGGTCCTGGGGTGACTCCGGGACCTGCACAGCACCAGCCTGTTCTGTGTAGCTGTAACCTATTACTGTCAATTAGGCAGAAATTACAAATTAAAACCCGCATGATATTCCTTTAGCCAGCTGAGCCAAGCACCTGGCCAGCCAGGGAAGGTAACATCACCCTGCCCACTGGCACACAGGCCCTGCTGCTTGGCTTTCCTTTGAATGACTGAGTCTAGCCAAACCTGGTTACTATTTGCTTTCATAATATTGAAACGAAAAAAGTCAAGAGTTTCTGACAAAACTTGATGCAACTTGCCGATGGCTCATTATAATAATAATTAGCAGCCTAGCTGCAGAGTTCAGGAGTGTGGACTTTCACAAACACTGCACTTGGTTCCTCCTCCTGCTGGAGACCCACCTTGGCATGCCTGCCCTGTCAGACCAGTTTCTTGTAGCAGCGAGGAAGAGGCTCCATTTCACACCTGACAGGAGCAGGAACAGGGAATGTGCTGGAGGACCAGGCCCAGGTTTGGCGCCAACCCCTGTGTGCAGCCTCCCGACACCAACAGCGGCTTTTGGGGGGAAGCCCCTTCTTCCCCAAGTGCTCTTCAGCCTTGTTTTCCCATAGGAAACAAAGCTTATGCACTCCCAGTGACAAACAAGCAACTTCCATTTCCTGACTGACACCCCCACCTTGGAGGGGGAGCCAGCACCAGGATAAGGGAGTTCCAGCACTTTGGGTGCGAGGCAGAGACCTCACGAGGCAGAGAACACTCCAGCAAACAGAGCAAAGATTCATGAGATAATACAGCAGATAATAAAATGAAAGCTAGAAATTATTCTATCCCAAGAACTGATCACAACTGGTGGTTGCAACCAACATGACGAATATCCAAAAGAATGCAGGTTTTTGCAACTCTTAAAAAACCAAAAAAGCTAAAAGCAGAATAATCTCTAGGTTTTTAACACTAGTTTGGACATACAAGCAGTTTATAAGCCTCTGTTGTTTAAATGTGTCTACCAATTACTTCCTGCACCATTTTTATCTCCTACATGTTGCAAACTAAAAGGATGGAATGGGAGAGCTTTTGCCTTAACCAAGAATTCAACTCAAAGTCTAAGCTTGCAAAAGGAAAATGACCCCCAGTTGACACAGGCTGTCCACAAGTATTCTCCCCAGTCTCCACAAGACTTTGCTGGGTGGTGAAAACACACCAACCAGGAAGCCAAGATGGAATAAAACCTTTTTTCAATGCTGTTTCAAATGCTGCTCCAGCCCCGCATGGAACAAAACGTGAATTAGCCCAGGTTTTACAGTCTTGAGGAGACAGCCCGAAAGAGCACTGGAAGTGTCCTGCCTCCTCTCCTCTAGCCTGGAAAGCATCTTCCAAGCCCTCCCTGTTGCTGCTGGCCACGAGTATGTGCCTGTGGGGAGGTGAGTTTATCAATCACAGCCTTCATTGGAAGATCTCCTGTCTCACACAGGATGGATGCAACCGCATCAGGGGCTGGCACCCCCCCTCACCGTTGTGAGACAGGAGATAGGAATGTCTCACTGTCACAGCAGGGTTATTAGACCTAATTACTGTTTGCAGCATGCTTTGAAGTTGAAAAGTGCTAAGCATTATTATAATATTTTAAGTACTTTGATGATTAAAAACACGCAACCCTTTGGTAATCATGATTTAGTAGTACTGTAGAGTATGCAAGTTCATGTGAGAAGCCTGCATTGTCTCCATGCCTGATGCTTCTCAAACACAAACAGCTCCCCTCTGACATCATGGGAATGCTGCAGACCCATCCTTGCCTTCCAGATAATGCCTGGTGCATCCCAGAGACTACTAGCATGCTGGAAAACACATAGCAGAGCACCTCCTCACCATCAGCATCCGTCTTGTGGTATTCTCAACAGATTTGCGTCTGCTAACTTCATGTGGGAAAGTTTCAGTGTTAGAAGAGACAAAGAGTGAAATGACTAATAATGTCCTGTTATTTCTAATGTCACAACTGTGTGGAACAAGGATCCTATTTTAGCCACAAAATGTAATTAAACCCTCCCCTATGGAGTGCAATCCAAGAGTTCAGTTGTAGGTATTACTGCTGAAGATAAGAAATTTGTTATGAGTCCAAACAGCCCAAGCTAACACCATGGAAAATCACTCCAGTGGCTGCCATTCCTGTAGGCATGGGACCTGGCTGTGCAATGGAGAGGACGTGCAGGCAGCGAGGGGTGCAGGCAGTGACAAGGCACAGGCAGCTGCAGGGCCAGGCAGGGTGGCTGTCCCTGCCCTGCACAGAGCCAGGGCCTGGCCTGAGCCCCCAGCATGGCCATGCCCTGCTCCTGCTGGGAAAGTGGCACCCAGGAACTCCTGACTTGTCTCACAGCAGCAAGACCGACTGGAGGGGAAAAAGAAATCTCACATCGCTTCCCTCCTTGAGATTCTTCCCCCTTCTTGTTTAATGAACAAAGGCTGATCAGGACACGCAAGGAGAATCTCTGTGCTCTGCAAGCTCTGGTCCATGACTCGCTTAGCCTCCTGAGCGTGGCAGCCCGAGCTCTTCATGCCTGGCTGACCAAAGAACCGTGCCTGTTTTAGTTAGCAATATTAAACATGGACCTAATTGCTTGTTAACTGCTTCAGATGCCATCTCTGTAGTGACTGTGACAGCAGCACCAGTACTCGTCTCACCCCAGCACCTTAAGTGACAGTCTCTCAAAGCCTTCAGACTACAGCGATGTGTAAACACATGCACACAGGATTAATACACAACAACATTTGCTCAAATATTTCCCAGCTACCATAACAGTGAAGGAAAATTCCCATGTATTGCCACAAAGCCCTGTGCAAGTGGAACCAGACACAAGGTGGCTGGAGCTGAGCAAATGCTTCTGCCTGCCCGCTGCCCACTTCTGCCATGCTCTCCATCAATTGTAAACTTTGACCAGGCCAAAAGTGGTCATTTTGTTTTGCAAAACACCCTGGGCTCTTGGTCTGGGTTACTCTGATTCTGAGCTGGTCTGTGGTGCATCCATGGGCTGCCCACACTCCCAAAGGCATTTTTCCAGCCCAGGGACCTCCCGAAGGTCCTGCCCACAGCAGCATCACGATGGGCACCAATGCCCACCAACCTCTGGCACATGCTGCAGCTTCTCTTGCCATGCAAGGAGTGACTGTCCCTCTCACCTTGTGACACCACCTGATGACTGAGGAACTGGGACACATGGAACTCAAAAGCTGAAGGGAAAGTGAAACCTCCAGAACCCAAACCAGTTCTCCACAAACCCCCAGGTTCGACAGCTACTATTTCGGAACAGTGGAAGATAAATTTTAAGTCACCAGATGAGTCCAGGAGCTGAAACTTCAAGAGAAATACCAAATTTTACAAACACAATAAATAATTGAAAACATTAAGTAATAACAAGCCACTCCTGCTACCTCCTGTGCCCAGTTACCTCTGGCTAAAATGGGTGCAGAATTTCATCGAGGAGAGCTGTTTCCTTTCAAGCAGTAGAGGATGCTTGCCTGCCCAGGAATTGAAGATGTACCAAAAGACAATAAAAGCCTCCAATACCTTTTCTTTATTTGTTACCATTCCTCCTTTACTCACACGTGAGTTGGGCCCGCAGCTCCCCACCCCTCTCTCTGGCCCACACTGCCTCTCTGCACAGAGGTTTTCTTTCCACAGGGTTTCTGCCACTCCACCCACTGCAAATGGGGCGAGCCGAGGCTGCTTTAGCCCCTCAATAACTGTTAATTAATTTTTTCTCCTCGATCTCCTACAGTGGACTCACACAAAGCCACCAGGCACAAGCTCTCTGTGATGGAGTCCCACGATGAAGCTGACACCACAATCAGGGTGCCAGGAGGGGATGGGGCTCCAGCCCAGCCCTTGGGCTTGGAGAAACTTCCATCCCCCACTGCCACGGCCCCCTCCCTGCTTCATAATGCTCAGGCTTTGTGAAAGAAGGGGTGAATTTCTAGGGCTTTCAAGGGTTTTAAGATAGGGGAAGAAAAAAAAAAAAAAAAAAAAATCAATGCCAAATTCCTCTGAATAGAAGATACTGCATGTTGGCAGAAGCCACTTTTCACAGACTCCAGTCGTTTGAAATCTGAAACACTAAAAAGTGGCTACTGTGGATGTGCTGTATTCTTCTTTTCAAAGCAATCTGGCACACAATTTTGCTCCCCTGTTCCAGGACCCAATCCTGCATTCCTTTCACGCTCAGACTCCCATTGACTTTAAGGAATGCAGGATTGGATCCTAAATGTGTGCTTTACTCACACAATAGCTCCTCATGGTTACGATCTATTGAGAAAGGCACACTTTAAAAACCATTTGGAATTGCAGGCTCATCCACAAGGCCAGAATGCCTGTAAAGATCTCCCATTATTTCAGGAAAAATGCTCAGTGTCTGAATTGCACACACACACAATCACACGTTTTCCTGGTTTCATGCTGCAGGCACAGCTTAGCTTGAGATGCATCAAAATATTTTGAGCACTGACCTGATAGCTCCTAAAGAAACCACATGTAATTTTAGGTTTTGGAAAAAAGCAAAACTCCGGGGAAAGGGAAAAAAAAAAAAGAGCCACCAAAGCAAACATATAAGCAGCTGAATCTTAAGGTCTGTTTTTCAGAGAACTTTTGTAAAAGCCTCTAAAAGACCTGCACTGGCTAAGACAAAACAGAGCCTTGCACTGCTATTTTTGAGGATGCTGTATATTGAGTTACGAGGCTATTACGATGCAAATCTCAAATGTACAAGCTTTTTACTCGGCCATAAACACAAAACAGTATACATTGTCCTTTCAGAAGAAAAGGTTTGCTTCTAAAATAGCAGAAGCCCTACGTAAATAACCAACATTCTTTCTGCCTGAGGTCACTGACTTGGCCTATTCAATTCCGGGCTAGTCTGGGATTTGACAATCTAAGCAGGGGAGAGGCCCTTTCCTTTTTTTCAAAAGAATGCTGGGATTTTATTTGAAATTTAAACTCTTGCAAACAAAAGGTGGCATCGTATGTTGGAGGCCTATGAAGGTGGAGTACAGGATGTGTATTGTTTCTCCCTTTACATAGGTTCTTTCAGGAAAGAGTATTCACAGTCTGTGAACAAATTCTAATAAAATATTATCATCGGGTAGACAGACATAGCAAGATATGAACGAACACTTTAAAGAGATAAGGAGATTCAATTTCAAGAAATATTGATGCAGAAAAAGCATTTAAAGGGTTTAAAACAATAGTTTAAATTATAATTTATTTTCAAATTAATAATTGGAAATCATTCTCTAGCTTAAGTTCCTATACTAAATCATATTTGTACACCAAAAAAGAGCTTTTCAGTGCAAATTAACCGTGGCTACAAAGTCAGCATTCATTCTCACTCTCCATCTCGTCGCTCTGCCCCGGGGAGGCAGATGGTAGTTAACTGTTTTTCCTCCCAATTACCGTTGCCCAGCTCTTACTTGGACTCTCACAAAAGCACTCTCTTGCATAATACAATTATCATCTCCCTTCTGGGCTGTTATCCAGGCTCTGCACTGCCCTGTGCCACCTCTCCAGGCGGAGCAGCCCCTGCCACGCCTGCACCTCTCCTGCCTTGCTGCATTTGCAGCTCTGAGAATGGAGAGGCACCATGAATGCACCAAGACCCCTCTGGGCTGAGAGCTGCCCCGAAGTGCCATCCCCAACAGAAAAAAGGCTGTCTTTGCTATGCACTCACTACCGTGTGGTAAAATCCAGATGAAAACACAGCACTTCATCATTCTGACATGTTTTGCAGCCCAAGGTAAACTCCAGACTCTCCTCTGCAGTTTGCCTTAACCTGCCATGATGTCAAAGTGAAAAACTTCATTATCTTCCCAAGGATTTTGCCCCGTGTCAGCCACGGCACTGATGGGAACACCTTTGTACCCAGTAGGTGCTCCTCTGCTGCATCCCTGCATCCCTGAACTGCGGACCTCCGCAGGACTCACCCCACCGCAGCCCTAAGTGGGTGCTGAGGACACGGAGGACGCATTTCTGACGTGTAGAGGGCACATTTCTGAGGTGTGGAGGGCACACTTCTGCCCCAACCTCGCTGCATGACTGCAGCTGTCAGCCTCCAGCAGGACTATGTAGATAGATAGCTAATATCTTTTGTTACCTTGCTGGAAAATCCCACCTTTCTTGGCAGGGTATCCATAATCTCTGTGCCATGTTTACTCTAGTGTGGAATTCTCTCTTCCTTTCTGTCTCCTCCTACTCTTCGGTGAGGTTATTTAACCAAAAGGTTGCTTAAAGTTGTAGGAACAAGGAGCTCTCAGATCTCTGGGACTCTGGCAAGGCGTTCCTGTGCAGACTGTACTATAAACTTAGCAGATACTTTCAAGCTTCCATATAATTTGCAAAAGTTAAAATTGGCAGATGTTTCCTTTCTCTCCCACTTACATATTTATTCTATCCCATACCACCCATCAATTTCAGGGTTAACACATAAATTATTTCCACAGAGCTCTAACAGAACTTATGTTGAAAAAGGGTTTGCAAAAACATAAGCCAAGTACATATTTAAAACCAGAAATCCAACTACCTGCATTGATCTAATAGCTACTTCAGTCCTATATATTAACATATATCTTAAAATATATTACTTAACAAGCCAGCAAGTGGCAACACTAACAAGAAAATGTAAAATAAGTGTACTCCAAGTGTACTTCAATTTAATTTTTTCCCCCAGGGCTGGGTTTACAAATGCAAAATAAAACCCCACCAAACCATGAGAGGCCTCCCTACCACTCAACAAGCTGGGAGGGCAGGGGGTATAGCTCTTCCCGCAAAGTAACTTCCACTGTGGGAAGCTTTCACCATTCCATCACAGCCTCTTGTTCGTTATCAGCAAAGAATTCCAATTTTCCAGCTGCTGCCTGTAAGGCAGGACTTAAAAGAGTACTTGTGTTATCACACTATCCCAGGGTCCAAGTGCCAGCCCGTTCCATGGCAGAGTAAATCCATCACCACAGTGCAGCCTCTTCCAGCCCAAGCCCTCCTGATGCTCCAGGCAGGACACAGCCTCCCCAGCAGCCCTGCTGGCCCCTACCTGCGTGTCCTGGTGGGTGGCTCATTCAACCCCCAGGAAGAACCACCACAATGTCAGCAACAAGGATCCATCTATCCTGGCATCCTGTCTCCAGCTCTGGCCAAGAGTGGAAGTTCACTGGGAAAGAGCACTACAAACAGGGCTCACACAGGCTGCAGCGTTCCCAAGAATAACCTCTCAGCTTCCAGCAGCCAGCACTTAAGGCCTTCCTGCACCACAGGTTGCATCATAACTATTATGTTTAATAGCCTCACTGGACCAATCCTCCTCTAATTTGTCTAATTCCTCTATGAGATCATTTATACTTTTGGCCTCCATGCTGTCCCTACGGCAGAGTCCCACAATTTCACTGTGCATTGTATGAAACATTCCCTTTTGTTTGTTTTGAACCTCTGCTGATCTCAAGCTTCTATTGCATCCTAGAGAGCACAGCAGCCTCTGCAGCCATCAAGACCAGACTGAAGAGCTCTGGAAGTCAAGGCCTGAAACTTCAGCTGCACCTGGACCCGAGCGGGATGCAGATCTCCAGCACAATAGATATTTTTGTCTAGCAGCATTCTGAAACTCTGTTCAGGTCTTCTTTCTACAACACAGGCGTGGACATACACAAGTGGAACAGAGTCCCTGACTGAAAGCTTACACTCTGTGTGAGCTCCCTGAGGGAGACAGGATCAACCTCCCGAGTTCTGCACTGCCCCAAGTTCCTGAGCAGCCTTTGTGAGGGGTGAGCTGCTGAGAAACACGAGAGGCAATTCCTATGGGAATATATCCAAGAGAAGAAGCTACTGAATTCCAATAAGACTAAAAGAAGATAAGAAGGAAGAAGAAAAAAAGATGTTTGATCCTCAGTGTCATGTGGACATTCAGAGCAGGGCAAGAATCCACTTGAAACTCCACCTGACAACCAGCAAACATTGGGTAAGGTTGCTGGACTGAGAGTACTGCAGACCCCTCAACCATTGCTATCACGTTCTTTCCTGCAAGTCATTGTTCTCAATTCAAGGTCAGCCTCAGCTAAAAGTCCCAGCTTAACCAAGCTCTGAAGCAGATGAAGAGAAATCTGAACAAGATCTGGAAGAACAGCCAGGTTGCTGAATGTCAGCTTTGCATGGAGTGAGCTGCAGCTTCACTTCTCCTAACATACAAAGTATGTTGAACAAAAGCAGTGGACACAGCCCAGTCCTGTGGCAACATGCAAGAGAGCCTCAAGGGAGATGAGCAATTTCCCTAAATTCTCTCCTGTGTTGTCTCAGAAAAACAAGAATGGATTTGCACAGTTCAGTCTTCCTCCAGTAGCACTGCATGAGTCAGCACCCCAGTGTGAGCAGCGTCAAAGGGTGCTGCTGCTGAACCTCCCCATGCCAGCAATGCTCGGTTTGAGTCACATCCACAAAGTGCTCAGCCAGCACCAACGGCACCTCATGTTGGTGAAATCAAGCTCACAGCACAAAATTCTCCTTCCCTAGAGATAAGTCTTTGCAATAAAGTGAGACTGTTAAGATCCACAGTGCCTAGAAATGGCATCTTGAGCCACAGCTGTAATTCGCCATGGGATAATGGCAGAATGTGTCAGGGAGTGGTCCTTGGGCCCAGAAGTGCTAAGAAAACTTAGAAAGGACGGTACACAGTGAAAAAAATATTTTCAAGAAAGTATTAAAGTATTAAAGCATCTGCCAGTTTCGAAGGACATTCTTTGGGTTTAGATGATTTAGCTGTAAATTTGAAAGACCTGCACAGGAAACAACTCTTCTGTTGCTCACACTGGTGCACAATTACACTACGATTACACCGATTAACAATTACACTGATGTTAACAATTGCACTGATGGTAATAATGTTACTTCAGATTTATCTTGGGTAACTTGGAACAAAATCTTGCTAGGATCTTAGATACGTATTTTAGACAATATTCCAGCATACTTTGCTGCAAACAAAACAAAAATGAAAATTATAGTTGTACTTAATTACTGAAATGAACTGGGGCTTGCTTAGCCAATTTGAAATCTCATCAAAGATCAGCCCTCCTCAGGCTGCCCTTGATATTTTGTGGTGGACTGACCACAGCTTCCTGCAACAGGTCACATTAGTACTAAACCCACAAGCAGCTCCTAAGCCAGAGGGCTGAATAGGTACAGCTCCTGACAGTACGCTCACTTCTTTTGGCACTCAGGTACAATAAGGATATTGTTCCTTTAATGCTTAGCTTTCCTTTTAAGAAGTATGTGAGATTTCAGCCAATTCCCCACAACGATTAGTTCAGGATGAATGTACTTAACTCAGGATTCAGCTGGAAAGAGCCCAAGTAGATGCAATCAATTTTCTGCTAAATCCACTTCCTTCCTCTCTTCTCTACCCAGCATGAGACATCAGCTCGCCACCACGGCCAATGGTGACTAAGACACTGCAAACCTCTGCCTTCAGCCATGCTCCTATCAAAGCTGGCTATTCCTTCTGATTTCCCCTGGTTTTTGGGTTTCGCATATCCTGTTCACTTGCCCAACACTTGAGCTAGGGGGAAAAGGCTCTAGAAGCAAATATGAAAATGCAGCTATACAGCAAACCACAAACACCAAATACACTGGCTCCCGTGATCCTCAAAGTTAACCACTCACAACTGCACAGAATCAGCTGCAGAGCTGCTGATAAAGGATGACTTTCCCCTTTGCACAAATTTTGAAACATCCTCAAGGTTTCAATGTGCAGGTATTGTATGATCTGTCAGATTATGTGCTGCGCCATCTCTCTGTGTGTAAACCAAATTATCTTCACCATCATCATCTGAACCCCAAAGGACTTCAGAAGAGAGCAGCCACCGACCTGCCCCATTCCGTGAACCAGCCTCATGCAGCACCGCCTGAAATAGCACATTGTAACAACAGGGACAATTTGCTATGTGAATCTAAACAGGGTAATAAAAAATAACATCCATTCAAAAACAAGACTTAGAAAACATCATCTTTGGCTCTCACCTACATACTTTCTTAAGAGATTAAGTAGATGATTTCCAGCCTTATTTTCCCAAGTGTATATATTCTGCTTTGTTAAATAACTCATGGAATCAGCAGAACAAGTCCTGGTGGCTGTGCGTTCTTTAGGCTTTCTTCCTCTAGTCCAAACTTTTGATCATGCTCCCCTACCAGTAAAAAATGTTTGCACATGTACCCCAATACATGTACATTTCTACATTTATAAATTATATACATCCACTAGTGAAGTATTTTCTTCCTACGCCCTAAAGGATCATCTTGAACACCGCATGGGGTGCCTGCTCCCACTTTGGAGACTGCTGCTCCAGAGACCACTGCACTGTTAATACTGATTCAGCAAATTGTTTCCATGGGTCTGAATTTACACTGCTGTAGTTCCTAAGGTCAGTAATCCACTGACTCACTCAATAAAGCTATTTGCATTACTTCCAAGAAAAATTTTGCAGGCAGTGCAGTTGGAAGAGTGACAGTGCAGAGTACCCAGGCAGCCAGGGGAGCTGTGTGACTGAGGTTCTGTGAGTAGATCTAATTTAATGTCAGGACACAGCACAGTCGTGTTTTCAGGCACACTGACAGACAACTGCTGAGACGTAACACAAGTAATCAAAAATGACTGCTAAATCCATTCCTGCTTTTAAATATGCACTGAATCAGATGCCTTTCACTCTGCACAGGCACAGCTAAAAGAGCTGGTGGCTGTGTTCTGCACGTGTGCTGGCACAAGTCACCACACCAGCAGAGCCAGCCCTGCTGGCTGGAGTCAGAGCCACTGCTGATGTTACTTCTTGCTGCAGATACTTCAAAAGTAGCCCTCCTCCAATTCCCCACCTGTTTCTTACCTGGCTCATCATTCAGTTTTATTACCGCTACTCTAAACACAGTACAAGTTCACAGGAGTTCGGCAAACAAATAGTTAATGCTGGAAGGTCTTAGGCAAGAAAAAAATCGTCTTGGGGGCTGGTGGAGAGGAGGAGAAAGCACCAAGCCTAATGGGGCATCCAGAGTGGGGAGCACTGCTGGAAGCCCTTACCCAACCACTGGGCTGCCTGCCTGGCCCAGGCTGGGCTGCAGGACAGGGGCAGCAGGGGATGGCAGTGCCAGGGCCTGAGTTGAGCACAGGGGAGAAGCAGGAACAGCAGGTAAGGAAGTGCATGGGGCCCTGAACAGGAGTGGGAAGGAACAGAGGGGTTTGTGCAGGCATAAAGGGAGCCAGTGAAGACTACAAGAGCAGGACAGTGCACAGAGCAGCGAGGGACGCTATCAGCAAGCAGCCAGTGCTGCTGTGCCACTGGCACTCCATGGGATGAACAGGCAGAGGAAATGGAGGGTCCCCATGGCATTTGAAACCTGGTTCTCCAGGCCTGCCCCTGACACGACAGAGCAGAAAGCTCCCATGGAGGATTTTGGGAATGGCTTTACAGGGCCCCAGTAACCTCAAAACCAATGGAGTTTACCTTGGGGTTTAAGCCCCATTGCAGAAGCCATGACTGTCAACAGCCTCCTTGGCACCCTACTGCCCCAAGGTGCATCTCCCAAACGGCATGAATTGACCGAAGCACTTGAAAAACCCTGGGCAGAAGATGCTTTGAGAGGATGAGTGACGCTTACTGCCCTACAGGCTTCCAGGCCTCTCCAATCATGTCACACACAAACAAAAAAACACACTGAGCTACATCTTCACCCATCACTTTGGTTTGTGGGACATGGCACAGACGCTGAAGTGCTCTGTGCCACTTCAGCTTCAAGGGTGGGTTATTCATTGCCCAGGAACGGCCATTTTGTAGGTGAAATGCTGAAGGCCCTGAGCACCCACTGCCCCAGATCAATGATAGGAGGTTACTCTGGCCCATGACCACAGGACACAACCTGTTCTCAAGCACTCAGTGTCTGGGAGAAATGGAGTGAGAGGCCCAACTGTCCAGCAAACACTCAACGCCATTCCCAGAGGAACCTCAACACCATTCCCTCCTCACTCCCTGCATGTCCTGAGCCTGCAGGGATGTTTGGGGCAGGTGAGGAACACGGAACTACACCTGAAGTTATTACACTCCTGCTTTCTCCACCACTTGAAGTAAATAATCCTCATCAATTTAAAGCCAGATGAGTGGGTGGACACTCATGAGAGGGGGGATGACCAAGAGGGCACTATTTAGGGGACAGCCTAGCACTGATTTCCAGCCCAGCACCGACAGCACAGCACATCATCTCCACTCCATCGGACATCAGTCCTGGGAACTGCCAGAGGGAGCTACTGATCCTAGAATGGGAGGAGCACTGGATATGGATGGACTGGACACTGGCCACCAGGGAGGTCACAGTGGGGTTTGCTTCAAGTTTCCTTTTAGAAAGCATTCACTGTACCTAATTCAAGACTGTGGGATCAAGATTGCAAGTATGATGATTGCCTATTTTCACTTGTGTCAGTTCAGTGCAGGGCACCTAGGTGGAGGGTTCACGCTGGTAAAATAATAGGAATTTCACAGCAAAACCGTAAGAGAATTCCTTACTATTTCTGGCATGGCATTCATAATCAAAGCCATATTGCAAAATTACCTGTTTTTTATACAGCTACAGGGAAGAGGCTCACCTGGGGCAAACCACGGCAGTAATGCCAGTGTGATGGGACGAAGCTCCTGCTGCCCAGCTCAGAGCTCACACTGCCCCCCAGGAACTCAAGAATACCGTGACCCTAACTGAAACTGGATGTGGCCACGAGTGATGATAAATCTAGAAAGTCCCAGAAGTTTTGGTCAAAGTCAGGATTTTCAGGAAGTGAGATATTTATTGGAAGCAAGGGAAAAATAGCTTTCTGGCCAAGATTGAATTTACTGAGTTTCTTCCTGTTCTGTGCTTTAAGGAAGTGAGGCAGAGAGGGTGGTTGGAAACAAGAACTCTTCATTACCTGGGTTAAAATCAAGCTAAAATTTCCTGAGAAGTCCAGGGAGAGGAGAAAACATCTACTGCTGGTAAATAACTCTGACCTGTAGAAGTAAATTTACCAGAACCAAGCTGGTCAGTCTGTGACAGTAAGTTTATAAACAGGCAAAACATTCAGGTCATGTCAAATACCAGGGGTTACCAAAGCACTTTCCGTGGTGCCCAAGGCCAGCCCACTGCAGCTATAATCGGCCAGTCCTCCCGAGTCCTCTCATTTAAATAAGAAAAATTTATGGTTGTTTATGTAGGCTTCACGCCAAGCCTGTTTCTCTGATAAGTTTCTCTGGTGCATTTGTGTCTCACATCCGATTTAGAGTCCTCTGAATACTGGAGACAGCATTCCTTGGATACTGAAAATAAATTAAAAACACAACATTGGGCTTGGACAGAGGAATGGGAACACTTGACGTGGCCCAGGCACTGAGGGCTCTTGGGAGTGGTGCTGGGAAAGCAGGCTTTTTAAAATCTTGCATTAGTCCATTTATTTAATGATATATAATCCTCAAATTCGTCCCCCATAAACTGTAAATATGCATTATTTGAGCAAGTAATTAGTTTCAGTAGCACGCAGTAGCAGCTGTATGGTTTGGCTGCCAGACACTGCAAGCGTTTCTTCCAGCAAATGCATCTATTTGTGATATAGCAATAATTACAGAAAGATTTATAAAACTTCTCTGGTACTTTGACCTCAGGATCACCACATAATTTCAAAATATTGAAGGCAGCACAGTATCACCTATGCTAGGGAGGTGAGAAGGATTATGTCCACATGGGCCAACCCAGACAGGAGGAGTGATCTGCCCAAGAGGATAAGGAAGCCTTAGCAAGTGGAGCAAAACCCTGTCCCTCTGCCTCACTGGCCTGATTTACCTCTTGGAGACGACCATCCTACCTATTCTCTCAGCTAAGAATTTTTCCTCTCTTGTTTGACAGTACCCTCTGCCAGAAGAAAGCCTCACAGTGCTGAAGTTTGCTGCCACTGCATATTTTATAAGTGTGAAGACAAACTTAAGCAAAAAAAAAAAAATCCTTTATTTTGTTTTGTACATGGCAAGATTCTTATGAAACAGAGCTTTTCTAGACCCACAAGAAGTCAAAGCATCCTTAAGGTGAAGAGTCGCAGTAGAAACTTTTAATCTGTAAAATGAATTTGCAAGGTAAACCCCAGGCTGCTTTCTGGTGAGAACTTTAATGTGTTTTCAGGCCATACAGAAAACTCTCTCTGGAAATAAGCAGTAAACAAGAATTAAGGATGAGATCAAAACCCAGCCTGGACAGGGGGATGGATGAGGAGCAAAGCCAGAGCCCTCCTGTCAGACAGCACGGGAGGTGAAGGTCACAGAAGCAGCAAGACCAGATTTCCTCTTCATGCTGTGTCCTCTGCTAAGAGCTCCAGTCCTCTTTAGGCTGGGCTTGCAGAGCTGGCTGGCAGCAGGGGAGAGGTCCTGTTCCTGCAATGCCACCAGGGAACCAAGAGCAATGAGTCCAAGACTGGAAACAGCAGGAAAACAGGTAACAGGAATTAGAAGAGAAAACTATTCGGAAGTTTGGAAAAAGAGCTTTGCTGGCGAGGAAGGACAGACTGAAATTTCCATGGCTCCAAAGTGGTATAATCCCACCTCCTTGATATGGGGATGATGAGCTGCCAATAGTCCTTTGACACTGAGAATTCCAGAATCCAGGAAAAGCCTAAGATTCACGTAACAAATCAAACCAGGAAATTACCAGGGTCCAGTACGATTTCAAACAGTGGCAAAGGCAAGAGGAGGTCACTATTTTCTGGTGAAAAAGGTAATGACATGCAGTTAAGATCTTGACTAAAGTCATCCATTGTGCCTGATTGAGATGAAAAACAAAAGATGCCCACACAGAAACGATAAGGAAGACTGAATTCTTCAGCAGCAGAGCAGACACATCAGAGCCAATGCAGGCAGAAAGAAGTAAAAAGACAAAAAAAGTCTTGTGTGGAAAACTTCCCACAAGACACATCAGAGACAAAAACTTAAGTTCAATCCTTCCAACACACCAGGAAAACAATCAGGTAACGGTGGCCCACAGACCACACTTTGGTCAGTCCAGAGCAGCAATGGTGAGATCAACTCCAGGGCAAAGGAAAGGCGGAGATTCACCTGATGCCAGAAGAGGATGCAGGTGATACATGGCTTTAGGGTAGGCTAAACACACCAGAGCCTGAACAGCTAAACAAGGGTTTCTACACATGGACAGGTTTTGTGTGAGGACAAAATGTACTGAGACAGGCACCGGGAAAGAAACCATCAGTTGGTTGCGGGCGGGAGAATAGATTTCCTGAGTGCTGAAGGACAAAACTGATTAACTGCATGTGTGGACAAAGAACTGACTTATGCTTGAAGAAGTGATAATGATCTATATTACATAAGAAATCATTTCAGAGTTTAGTTCACAGGTTTAGTTTTCAGACAAGCAAATATCAAGGACATCGCTAAAGCATTTTTCACACTTTGCTAAATATATAGGGACAACATACAGGAGAAGCAGATCAATAAAATCACAGGAAACCAGCCCTGTGTTTCTCTTTTCACTCATTCTCTTCTTTACTTTTTCCTTCCACCTATTTTTTGGTAACACTTAAAAATTACAGAACCTGGAAATGGGAAACAGAAACATCTGCTGACAATGTAAGTGACTTGCCTGTGCTCTGTTCTGAATGATCTGGATTTCCTCCCCTTTGAGAGATGAACTCAATAGCAGTCCAAGGGAATCTCTTCTTTTGTAGAAGCTGAGGTGTGTTCCAAGAAAACATTTTAAATGGGTAGAGGGGAAGGTAAGAATGGAAAGAAAAAGAGTAGAAGGAAAGATTGAACACCCAAAAGATGTGGGTTTCAGAGAAGACAATGGAGATCTGCAGATAAAAGATGCCAATAAGGAAACGGGGAAATTTTACCAGATCTTGTTACTCTAGACAGTAGGTGACATTTCAGATCCACAAAACTGTGTGGGGAACTGATGAGGTTTTCTGGAGTTTTTATAGATATAAAAAGCAGAGACAGAAACCTTGTTAATTAGAGCATATTTTTTTGTACTTTATGTGTTTTCCTACCCCTGAAAGGATCACAGGTGCCATCAGTGATTGGTTCCACATTATGAATACAAAAATGTTGTGGAAGGAATACATCTATGGTCAGTCAATAAACACAGAGGAAAGTTTCTGTCATGAGTTGCCAGGGAACCCCCACCAATTAAAGTAACCATCAAAAGCCATATATTTCATGCTGGAATCATTAATAGCAGAATGCAATTACAACCTTACAAAGAAACAAGGAGACAGAGTCAAACCACCAACCACATACTGATCACATGCCCTCTGATCATCAGAAGTAGGGAGTGGAAGCATTTCCAAATTCCCAGTTCCCCACTTCAGCCACCTCCTGATCCCTACCAGCCTTCCCTGGGACTGAGCCTCCAGCTCTACTACGGCTGCTAAAGCAGCTTTCAGAGAAGAGTGACACTCTGTAAGAAGACACATACTCCCCCAACTGAAAAAAGCTTTAAGCTCATGCTCTTTCAAGTATCTGGGATGTCCCCATGGAAGTAAGGCAATTAGATGAGCCACCCCTAAAAAACAGGTTCTCTCCTAGAGCTCAACTAAGTTTAAATTAGTCACAGAATTAAAAACATCTCATGCCATGACTTAACATTTAAAGCACAGTCTGTAGGAGGGACCCAGCAATGAACTGCTTTATTTCAAGCCTAGCACACAGATCAGTGCCCTGATGGGCCAGAATTACCTGGGACAACAGTCAGCAATGCAGAGAAATATAAAATGCCTCCTAAAATGTAAAACCCAACTAAATATATTTTACACAAAGGAGAGTTTCCTGTGTCTATCCCATCTCAAACATTTCTGATGACCCCTTTCCATCCCATTGTTTTTGTTCTTCAAAAGCCTGGGATATTATCAGACTAACCACGGATCAAGATAAAACACTTTTCTAGTAATCAGTACCCAAGGGTACTTGGGCTCTTACACAGGCTGGTATCAAAGTTTGACTTTTAACTGAAATTAAGAGTACATTCCTTTGCTGAGACTCAGTCATGGCTCAGTGTCTTGCACAGGGGAGCCCAAACCATGTGAAGCCAGATGTCATCTCTGCTATCCACTGCCTCTTTCTACAGTGAGAACCTCCCTTGGCTGAGTTCTGCACTGGGGGCTGGCTGGGACTGCTGCTGCAGACAGACTTGAAATTGCTCCATCCATCCTGATAGGTGTTAAATGGGAAGCATGGGGTAGAGCATAGGCTCTAACTCATCCCAGAGCTGCAGAGTGACTTAGGCAGAACTCTACCCTCCTGCAGCCACAGCAGCAGCAGTTCCCTCAGTGACACACCTACACCAGCCACAGTCAGCGGCACAGACACCAAATCCTTTCTTGTACCCAACCTTGTGCCTCTGCACAGCGCTCAGCTTTTCCTGGGAATCTCATCTCCAAGGACCTGCTGCACACACAACAAGATCTGCTGCCAGCTCCAGTTATGGCTTGGAAACCACCAAACATCCAGATGGCCAGGGATTGAATCCAACTGCGGGCCAGAGGCGGGAATGAGCAACAATGGCAGGTATGTGAGCTGAGGGGGTCGGGAGGGATGTTCCCACAGCACAGCACAGCACAGCACTGAGTCACTCCTCAGCCTGGCCCTTGAGCATCAGGTGTTGGCCAATGCCTCTGGCAGCATTGCAGACCGAAAATCCCAACATTCAATCTGCTCCAGTCCAACAGTATGTGGTTGGAAAATGGCAGGGAAAAGTGCACAAGGACAGGAACTACCCAGCAGACTGTTACTGCATGGCCTCTTGCAGCAATGCCCATGAGTTCCCCTCCCCTGGATGCCCAGAAGAGTTGCACAAAGTAGCTGCAGAAAGATGAGCAGATACTGAACCTGCAACTGAGTCAGTGGAAAGTCAGCCACAAGGCACCAGGGGTTAACCACTGATACAAACACACACTTTTGTACCACTGTGACTACCAACGCTAACACTGGTGGAGAGCTCATAGATTTGACACTGAATTTTGTTTTATGTGAAAGTATTCACAGACAATTTAATTTGCAGCTACAAAGCAAGTACTGGCAGTGTGCAATTTGGATGCAGCGACTCATGCCAAACTTATAAATACACTGTGGGGACAGAACAAATATGAATTGAAAATGAACCTTCCACTGGGAATTTGGGTATTTTAAAAACTCACCAACTGCTGTAAATATACACTGAAGGGACACAGCTCCCTTAAGATGTTCTGTGCCTTACTACCACCAAGAGCAAACAAAGGTTCAACTTGGGGCAGCAAATACGCAAAAGACCATTTCCAGTGTCACAAGGAACTTCTCTGGGACATGAGCAAGCTCCTATTAATAGACATCTACATCCAGTAGCACTGAGTAGCCTCAGACAGAAGTGAAAAGGCAGGTTGTGACTGTGACCATGAACTGATTCCCTTTTCCCATCAGCTCTGGGCATGGGCTGGTTCAGAAGTGTCCGTCATACCCTCAGAGTAATAATAACAATACTCCCACTGTGGTTGTCCCACTTGGGCCTTTGAAATCAGCACTGCTGTCAGCCCTCCCTGGGATCCCCTCCCAGAGACATGGATGAGCCTGTGAAGGCTGGACAAAGGCAGCAGCACTGCCCATCATCACCTGAACTGTGACACCTTGATGAGCTGTCCCTCAAAATGAAAATGTTGAATGACCCCGTGAGTGCTCTGGACAGGCCAACAGCCACCATGTGAGAGCTGCATCCCTTTGGATGCTATAGTTTGCTTTAAGTGTCTGGTTGATCTTGCCATGATGTCCTGTGCCTTGAAACCGGCAGCAAAAGCTGGAATTAAAGGTGAATGGCATGCTCAAACATTTGCCTTCACGTGGGAGAGCAGAACACATTCCTGGTTTTTACGGCGAAATACATCTCGGCTTTGAGACTCCAGAGGCTTCAAACCCGTAGCTCTGCAAAGCTCATTCCCTGACCATCTCTAATACCTCTGAGTAACAAAATAGCACACTTATACTCCTCATTGTAAAGATTTATCTTACTGCAGTTTCTGCCATCATTGCCACTGGATTAAAATTTTCAGCCTGAAAAGACGCTGTGGATGGCATTATGAACTGCAAACTAAAGGTGCCTGGTAAGTTATCTTCTTTAATGAGTATCAAACAGAATTAATTCCTGCAACTGTTCACCTGCACTTAGATCACACAAGCAATCTGGCATTATAGCAATTATCCTTCAAGAAATCCTATCATGCTGTTGAAATCTATCAACAGGAATTAGATGATTTTCAGGCAGGTATTTTTCAACTCTTGTCTTCCATAAACGAAATCTGCAACCGAACTCCTGCCAAAGCCAAGATTTTACACTTAACAGAAGGGACAGAGTATGTTGTTGCCTGAATTCATATCTGTTATTTAAGATTCGGCAAAGCAATTTTATGTATGAGTAATATAATATATTTAAACACATCCAAGAGTTTTGCTGAATCAAGGTCTAAAAGAGGTTTTGTTGGTGTCAGGGCTGAGAGAGAATCTGCATTTAAAAACCATCCTAACAAGCTTCAGTTGTTTCCTCTAAGAGATTGTGAATAAAGATCTACATTGAAATACCTGATCTCAGGAAATCAGATCACTTTGGCTTCTACGTTACCTGAAGAGAATTATTTGACCTCTGGAAAAAAGCTGTCTGAGGAGGATGGCTTTTGGCAGAAGGCTGTAGGGCTTTACAGAAATGTGGCAAAAATCTACTGACAGAGCAAGGATCTGAGATGCTGAAGTTGCTCAGCTATGGGAGCAAGGCTCAGCCATCCTGAGCCTACTGAACACATTCGAGAGGCAGAAAAGTAGCATAGAAAACGTGCCAAATAAGTCATCTACTCTTCCTTTCTATTTTAATTCTAGTCTCAGCTTACTGGTGAGATCTTTTCTGGAGGAGATCCTGTACAACTCTGAATCAATATATTACTGAGGTTTTTTCCCAAAGTTGCCAAAAGCTAGGAAAATAATGAAGAGATTTACCATCTGAGCATTTTACCAAATGTCTAAAGGAGACACAAGTCTATTTACTGTGTATCTGAAATACTTCATGTTTCTCCATTGGTGTCCTCAAAGGAGGAACTACCATCACTGCAGGAGATCCCAATAATCCCCCTGACACCTCTACACTGGCAAGGCTGGACCCCCACAGAGATGCCCACGGCTCAGAGCCTATTTTTGGGTTTCCTCTTAATTACAGGCAACACAAACCTCCCAGCAACGGTGTGAGATAAACAATGGTGGGAGTGAGAAAGGACAGCACTGGGAGCTCCTGGGAAAGCCTGTCCTGGCACACACTGCCCTCTTTTACCAGGACACTCTGACAGATGGCACCTGGCACTGAAACTGAAGATAAACTCAAAGAAGTGCCTAAGAAAGGGCCCTGACTCAGGCAGAATTTCCACTTCTCTGCACAACTGCACTTGCCTTTGCTGAGTTGAAAACACTCACTGCCAAGTGATGAAATGAGGCCTTGGAGGCTCCATCATTCATTATCACATTTCAGCCTGAGTGGTCTCCAAACCACAACTTTTCCCAAGGGTTTGAAATATTATTTTATTTATTTTTTAATTGTAGCTGGTTAAGCATTGAGCCCTTATCCAAATCAGATGTCTTCAGGTGCAGAATTATTGTTCTTTGGTTATCGCCTTTTATTTTCTACAGCCATTACATTAAAAGTAGAACTGAAAACTGCTGGAGGTGAGCTCAGATCATTCTTGTTATTTGGGGGAAGAAAAGAAAGACTGAAAAAGAAAGGCAACCTCATCCTCTTACTCTCAGATTTCTAAGCTGCATCATGATGGCATGGCCAGGTTCTGGTGGTGGGGTGGCATTTGTGAGAAGCTACCAGAAGCTTTCCCTGTGCCCAGCAGAGCCAATTCCAGCTGGCTCCATGACAGACCCACTCCTGGCCAAGGCTGGGCCCATCAGTGACAGTGGCAGCACCTCTGGGGAACATTGAGGAAAGGGGAGAAAATCCCCATGGAATTGCAGCTGGATGGAGCAGCAGCTCTGCAGACCCCCAGGGCAGGGCAGGAGCTGCTCCAGGTGCTGGAGCTGAGATTCCCCTGAGCCCAGGGTGCAGCCCATGGAGAGGCAGCTGTGGCCCTGCAGCCCATGGGGGTCCTGGATGGATCAGAGATCCCCTGCAGCCCCTGGAGGGCCCCACACTGGAGCAGGGGGGGCCAGAAGGAGGCTGTGACCCCGGGGAACTCCACACTGGAGCAGCTCCTGGCAGGACCTGTGGCCCCATGGAGAGAGGAGCCCCCGCTGGAGCAGGTTTGCTGGCAGGACCTGTGACCCCACAGGGACCCAGGCTGGAGCAGTTCCTGAAGGATTGACTGCACCCCATGGAAAGGGACCAGGCTGGAGCAGCTGATGAAGGACTGCAGCATGTGGGAAGCTCTCAGGCTGGAGAAGTTCATGGAGTTCACTGTCTCCTGTGGGAGGGACCCCACACTGGAGCAAGGGAAGAGTGTGAGGAGCCCTTCCCCTGAGGAGGAAAGAGCAGCAGAGACAACCTGGGATGAGCTGAGCACAGCCCCCATTCCCTGTTCCTCTGCACCCCTCAGGGGAGGAGATGGAGAAGCTGGGAGTAAAGTTAAGCCCAGGAAGAAAGGAGGGGTGAGGAAAAGGTGCTTAAAGATTTAGTTTTTATTTCTCATTATCCTGCCCTAATTTGATTGATAATAATTTTTTTTGTTTTGCTGTGTCAGTAACTGATGAGGGATCTCTCCCTGCCCTTATCCCAACCCATGTGCCTTTCCTTACATTTTCTCTGCCCATCCAGCTGAGGACAGGGATAGAGAGGCTTTGGTGGGCACCTGGTGTCCAGACAGAGCCAAACAGCCATAAATATGCACAGGAACTACAGCACAGACACTGGTTTAGGCAGAGAGAAACAATGGACTTCTCTACTCTCCTGCTGAAGTTTCAGAAGGCGCAACAGTGTGTGTGTTGTGATCTCTTGCCTAACAAAGATCATTAATGATCACCCAATTACCTAAAGCTTGGCTCAACTTAAAGTAGTCTCCAAAGGGACATTTGGTCTTAATTTGAAAACAAGGAAGAATAGAGAATCTGCCACTTCTCTTGCTATTTCGCTCCAGCAGTTAGTCATCCTCATTGCAGAAAAACTGCCTTTGATTTCCTATTTGAATTGTGTAATTTCAGCCTCCAGAAAAGGTCTCTCTTGTGTTTATCTCTAGTACATATGAGACCACTTTCTAATGCTGTTTAATAGTTCAAGTATTTACAAGCTCCAGCCACATGTCCCTCCCATTATTACAGACACCCAAAATACACTGGGCTCTCATGATTAGCTTTTCTCTAGCCTTTAATCATTTCTGTAAGTTCTTCTGGGCCCTCTCTGGTTACTCTCATCCATTTAAAGGTGGGCACCAAACCTACAGCTCACGATAGCTCCCAGCAATGTCACAAAATGAACTCCCTGTTCATAAACTGCAGTAGTGTAAGAAGTTTCCATTTGGTTGCTTGTACAAGAGCTCCTATAAAGCCTTTTCAGCACCATTCTCAAGGGTGCAGTTCCCACAGAGAGGACTTGCATGCCTTGGTCCCGAGGTCTGGATCTACTGGCACCATACTGAATCACTCTGGGCTTTCCATGGGCTGCACAGCCCAAATATAGTGAGAAATGAAAGAGTTAATGCAACTGCCTCTTCCCAGCTATGCTATTTCATTCTGTTTCAGAGCTGAGTTGAGAGGAAAAGCTCTACTTTGGAGTCACCCTTGAATATAGCTGAAGCTAAGCCTTGATCAGGTGTTTTACCTGCACTCAGGCACTGCTGCCACATCAGCAGCACAGCCCCTCTCCAGTGCCCAACTAAGGAAGTGCCCAAACACTCCCCTCCCAATGGGGTTGTATCAGAGGCTGAATATGGAAGGAAATCCAGGCCCTTCTTCCTTGTGAACTATCCCAATGGGTGACAGCTGGGCCCTCTAGCCCAGAGCAGCACAGCCAGAGGCTTAGAATACAACCTGGAGCATCTCCCTGTGCATGTGGTGACTTATGGGAAGCTGCCTGAATCACCAAATTCCAGGGCACTGTGGGGTGGGGCAAACAATGCTCCAAGAGGACATGTCTCAAGTTGCCCTGCAGGTGTATACTGGCCACACACACCTCACCAGAACAGTCAGGAAAGCTTGTTGTGTGTTTAAATAATTAAGATGTGTTTGTATTTTGCTGTTAAAGTACACTTCTTGTCCCTTATACATTTTTCTGAGGAGCAGTGACCTGCATACAGATCCCCATTGTAGCAAACATGCAACCTCAGTACTTAAAAACAACATTTCTGCCCCAGAGAGGAAGCTGGAATTCACCCATGCAATTAGGTTCGGATAATGCTGGCAATGAGTGGACAGATATTATCTGATATCCTATTTTGTAATCCTTTGCTAAGCAGGATGCTGCTCACTTTGGAAGCCAACAAAACAGCTACTGACTTACTGTCAGACATGAGCAAAGTCAGGAGCAATCCCTGCAGGTTTGAGATGAGTTCAGCCTTGCATCTGGTAATGGTCCAGAGTCATTTAGAAAGGTCACTAAATTCTGCATTCAGGTTGCAGGTTGCTTTAAACCAATATTTATCAGTACAAATCTCAAGAGAAAAGACAACATTTCTCCTGTCAGAAGTGAACTTTAAAATGTTCTTTTGATTATCAACTTATTAGATTCTATGCCAATAATATTTTACTCCTTTTTTAATCCTTAATTAATCCTTTTCACAAACAATTTGTTCTCAGCGTATTCTGCTCAGAATAAGTCTTTTGCTGTGTATATGTATCACAACAAGATCTTCAATATCCAGGCAGATATTTTCATATATAAGGAAGCTTACTAGATGTGTGCATAAACTCATCCGACTCCTGAAAATTGAGCTCTCACACTTCCCTTAGAGCTTGCTGAGAATTTGTGAACTCCCAGAAGTTACAGACAAGACACTGAGGAAGTCTCCAGCTAAGATCACAATGCCTGACTTAAGGCACACTTCCGAAACTGCTGCCCTAAATTTTCCATGTCCTGTTTCCCCCGGCAAAGCCAGGACTTCCCAAATCACACATAGAAACTTCTCTTTCAGATTTAAAGTGAAACCTAAAAAAGTCCTGAGAACAACAATTTATCTTCCAGTTTTCCCCTACAAAAATCAAATCTTGTAATAGCATAAGACGTTTCAACACACAGTTTCTATTCATTCTTGTCACATTCAACCATAAGAGAACAATTTTTGAGCACTGTGAATACACAGAAATTACAAATACACATGCTTGACTAGACTTACATTTGCAAATAGAAAGTGACAAAAATATGGTTTTGGCTGCACAAATTTTACATTTTATCTATAAAAATGATACATGCACATTACGGTTCCATAAACACAAGTGATTTAAAGCATATAGTGCTTCTAACAGCCAGGTTGAAGCCATTTTGTAAACGCAGCACTTCAAACAACCAAACACTACTTTTCTGGGCTGCTGCTTAGGAAAACACCATTGAACACTTACAGATGGCAAATTAAAAAACAACTTTTGAAGCTGGAGCCTTGCGTGGGAATTTTGCCTGGGGAAGCAGGCAAGATGAGGTCTCACTTTGTACACTGGTTGCTGAAGGAATATATGTTACAAAAGGAAGCCACATAACAAGGCCATGGCAGAACTGACTTACCACAAGAGCAGCACGTGAAGCAGTTGGTATGATAGAGGTTACCCATTGCTTGGCAAGCCTGGCTAGCTCCATACACACCTTTTCCACATTTTATACAAATACCTACAAAGTAGAAAGAGAATCAAAGTTAAAATCTTCCGCAGCTCCCAAAAATAGCTCCAGGCCGTTGATTCACAACAGTCACGATACCCCCCATCAGGCCTAAATCAATGAGCTCCTCAGCCTGAATAGATTCAAGTACCCAAGAGAGCACCAGGCGGCTGGAGTGAAACAAATGCATGGAAATTAACCCAAAATTAAGGGGGGCAAGCCTCTGCTGGTGTTTCAATGCAAGGAGACTGAGGCTGGCTAAAGACAGAAATCCAGAGGAGGCAGGTGCAACCAGAAAGGACAGAGAAATCCACACACTCCCTCCAAACAACTCTGCCAGCCCAAGAAGTAATTCAGTGAGACCTTCACAACAAAGTGCTCCTCCACATGACATTCAACAAACACTGATAAAACAACAATTCAGTCCAAACCCAAAAGACTTCTCCTCAGCCCTCTCCACAAATGCAACACCAAGCACATCTGTCCGCAGTGAAAGCCACACAGTGCTGGGAAAATGGATCTGTCAGTCACATTTGGTAATTGTTTAATTCCCCGTGAACAGAGGATGTAACCTCATAAACACAACCTGGCACATTACCACACCCAACAGCAAAGCTGCTGCCTTCCTTATGGTCTCAGGGCAGAAATTCTGGCTCACAGTTCTACTTCAGTGGGGTCAGAAATTCACCTTCACTGCCCAGGCCTGCTCCTGGTGATGCCAGGGATGATTCCCATGGAGTCCTCAGGAGACCAAAGCACCAGGAGCCAACACATGTGGCAGACTCAAAGGGAAGGTCATGATTTCAGTAAGCTCTACAAAGAGAGTGTTTTTGGGATGGTTTGAGGTTTTTTGGGGAGCATTTAAAGCTATTTCCTCAAAGTTCTAAGAGTCTTTTGCCTATGCATTTATTTCTACCTATGCATAACCTCTCTAAATTGAAATGAAGGCAGGGAGGTAATTGAAGGATCACTTTGGTTCTGTATCCCTATGAAGAAGAACATAAACTCTGGGGAATCCATGTCCCGTCACACAATTGCGACTACTAATAAGTTCTTCTGAGATGTCCACAGATCTCTATTCAATTCTAGCAGGACAGCTCATCAAGACAAAGCTGGTGATATTTTTTAAATACAGTAGAAAATAAAAACGGAGATTTTTTTGTTTCAAATAAGTCTAAAGAAACTGCTATGCTCCATGCGGTGTTTGAGGCTCTATTTCCACAAGTGCATGCACAAACTTGGCATTAATCATTGGTGCCAACAAAACTGCTAACACACCTAAGAACCTAGGAACTGGAGAATTACAAAACCAGGCTTTTATCTTCCAGAATTCTCCCCTGCTGTGCTATGAACGTTCTGTATAAGTACATGAAAAATAAAAATGCAAGCTTTTTAGGGAAAAATCAGCGTATTATGAATAGGCATCCCTCACTTATCTCTTGTTGCCAGAGACATCCCTCCATGAACTTCTCCAGCCTGAGAGCTTCCCACATGCTGCAGTCCTTCATCAGCTGCTCCAGCCTGGTCCCTTTCCATGGGGTGCAGTCAATCCTTCAGGAACTGCTCCAGCCTGGGTCCCTGTGGGGTCACAGGTCCTGCCAGTAAACCTGCTCCAGCGGGGGCTCCTCTCTCCATGGGGCCACAGGTCCTGCCAGGAGCTGCTCCAGTGTGGAGTTCCCCGGGGTCACAGCCTCCTTCAGCCCCCCCCTGCTCCAGTGTGGGGCCCTCCAGGAGCTGCAGGGGATCTCTGATCCATCCAGCACCCCCATGGGCTGCAGGGCCACAGCTGCCTCTCCATGGGCTGCACCCTGGGCTCAGGGGAATCTCAGCTCCAGCACCTGGAGCAGCTCCTGCCCTGCCCTGGGGGTCTGCAGAGCTGCTGCTCCATCCAGCTGCAATTCCATGGGGATTTTCTCCCCTTTCCTCAATGTTCCCCAGAGGTGCTGCCACTGTCACTGATGGGCCCAGCCTTGGCCAGGGGTGGGTCTGTCATGGAGCCAACTGGAATTGGCTCTGCTGGGCACAGGGAAAGCTTCTGGCAGCTTCTCACAGATGCCACCCCACCACCAGAACCTGGCCACACCAACCCAGTATAACACCCTTCTACAACTGAACTGCTCCAGTTCAGAGCAGCATCAACGCAGCCATCAGTATGAGTTATGGAGTGTAATCAGATTAATTGGGATACTGGCAAGTTTAAAAAAAGTATTTTTCCTATAGTATGAATTCCAATACTGAAATGTAAAGACCATTCATTAAATCATGGGTTTTCTTGGTTTTTATATCTTTAACTCTCTCATTTCAGTTCATGAAGGGAGATTAGCCTTTCATGCAGCTAGCTCAACACCCTGGCACAATGTTGCCATTTTAGACCACAAGCACATCTGTCAAATAAAATGATAATTTGAAAACCCAATACATCTATTAATATTTTTTTTAAATCTTAAACCTTATTTCAGCTATTTAGGGAAGCAAAACCCGTAACTTTTAGATGAACAGCTACCCAAGCTAAACCTGTACAACAAACTAGCTGCCATCCAGATCCATCAGTTTATTGCAAACAGGTGATAAAAAAATGCCCATCCTTGGGCAAGCTCAGCCCTGATACAAGAAATGGGAATTTCAGAACATTTGTTGCCTTATCCAAGGCTGCCAAGTCTATTCATTTATTTGTAACCAAATGTTATGGAAAACATCTGCTATTTGCCATGAGTTAATGGTTAACTGATCAAAGATGGCTATTGATAACTGTGGACACAGTGACTGGAAAAGGCGTCCTTTTCCAGGAAAGAGAGCCAGCAGCTGCAGGAATTCCTCACTCTCAGCAGCAGCACAGAGCCCTGGAAGCTGCTCGCTGTCCCACCACATCCCAGGGGCTCTGCAGGGACCCTGGGGCAGGAGGGGCTGCAGAGAACAGAGGGGGCACACCTGGAACAAGTCGATGTCACTTCGGAATTAGGCCCTGGTCCAACATCTTGGTTCACCTTTGGGCATGGGGAGGAAGCCCCTCCAGAGCTCCCCAGCTCCCTGGGCACTCCTTGCCCACCTTTTCACACCAGCACTGGCAGCTATTGATGAGGTCTGGCTGGCTGGCTGTGAGGTTATGCTGATAGAACTACGTTTTCCCATATACACTTAATGCTATTCAAAGAAGAGCAGGAATCCACAGTCTGTAACTCTCTGGCAACTCTGTCTACAAGTTCTTGTGCACAAATCTACTACAGCCCAAACTTCTTTGATAAATGAAAGTTATTACCTCATTTCTTTGCCATTGCTGCCCTGAACCATCAGAAGCAAAAGAAGGATTTATTGTGGATGTTAAGCTTGCATTGGCCTCTCCAAGCAAGTGATTTGTTAGGAGCAGCTGTCAGTTTGTTAACTTGTTGTCTCCAAGGAATGAATGACCACAGAGATTGTTAGCATACTAAAAAAGTGTATGTAAAATTCCAAAAGTGTATTTTGGAAAATACATATGCAGCTGCAGTGTGAGTTTAGTGTGAGCTCATAACTGCCTAGGAAAAGCCCTGATTACATGGTTGCTCAGGTCTGCTTTTCCACCAGTCACAGTCCAGACAGCACACTGCAAGCTTGTGAAGCCCTGACATAACAGCTACATCACTTTTTCCTCCCACCAGATTCAATTGCAAGGCTTGTTAAACCGCCTATGAAGAACGTTCTGCTACAGAGCAAGTGTCTCGTTTCTGACAGTTCCCTTCACATGACTTCAGATCGACTTCTGTCTTTATATGATTCCTCGCCCCTCCTGACATCTCGATGCTGAGCAGTCAGCTGTACCCCAGCTCTTTATCACACCAACTGCTACATTTCTACCCAGGTCATTAGCTCTCCTACAGATCTGGTGTCTCTATCCAGAAAAAGACATTACAAGATGTTGCTTATACTCCAAGTTGCCATGCAGGTTGGCGGAGCCAGGAGTCACAGCAGTCCTTGGCTGGGGTGGAGGGATGCTGACACCCTCACAGAGTGTTTAACCGAACAGGAGAGTAGAGACTGAACAAACACACTGTTGACCACAGCAAAAAACCACCAACAAAAGTGGTACTAGAAAGAGAAGGAGCTCCCAGACACTCCCTGCTGGACTCTAGCACATGGCCAGTGCTCCCCACATCTTTAGCCAGTCCACTTCACTGAGCTTGACCACATCGGTGAGAACACCATCTCTGGACACAAGCCAGGCAAGCCTCCAGCACAGCATGGCATCAGAGCTGTCAGAGGCATGATGCTCTCTGCGTAACTCACACACCAGCAAACACGAATATCAGCACCAGTAGAACATCAGGCAGGTATTTTCTGATGTGCTCAGTGCTTTGCTCCAGACTTGAGATCAAAGACAATACCTTTTAACTAGCAAAGATATCAGCAACAACCTAGAAAATATATTGAAGCTCTAATAGTTTTCAGCCTGCTTGTACTTGTAAGAGTTCCCTGCAGTAGCCTGTGCATTCCAAGATATTCAGTTTAGGACCTGTACATCAAATCCTGGATTGCACTTTTGGCCATGCCAGTGCAGGCTGCTGCTTCATAGAGACTTGACCAGGCAGTCAGAACTAGGAAAAAGGCTGTTAAATGCAGTGCGTATCATGGCCGATATTTAACCACCTTTTGGCCAAGCTTCCTCCACAGACACACATGGAATTCAGCCTGTGTCTAATGCCATCCTTATGTAACCTGAAGGCAAACGTTTAGCACAAATGCAAGAAAAATGGTTCCATGTGGCCTCTTAACTCCAGCAGGCAGCAGCTGTGTGAGCTGGGAGAATCCAGCTAGCACAGACAGAGTACCACGGCTTAGGGATGAGCTGCAGCTTCGCTGTCTTACAGCCACACCGTATCTCCAGGATAACTGCTACATGCTGCCTACAGTAGGAAACAACCAAGCCCTGTCATCAAGAGTTATGGTAAAGCTAAAATTAACAACTAACACATGGCACAGATGACTCCCTCCCTGCCTCTGCAGTTCAGGGAAAAGGACAGATGAACATCATGCTGGGCCACTGAAAAATCCCCTTTTCTTCTCTCAGACTGGAAAATACCACCTCTACACAAGCCCCAAACAAGATTCTCCACACCTGTGGCCTATCCATGCCACAGGGGCAGGGAAATGCAAACCCACTACCATGGGGCGGGAAGAGCAAAGGAAGGAAGCCTTAACTCAGCTCAAGAAGCCAAACTGCAGCAAGAGCTACAGGACCAGAGGGTTGTGGAGGGGCTGTGTCAGATGCCTGCAGGTGCCCTTGGCCAGGGCAGGTGTTCCCACACTATCTGCAGAGCTCACACAGGGTGTTGCTACCACCTGTAAAAGCGTTCTTCTAAGAACCAGGTACACAGCATAGACCTGCCCCGAGCCCGGGCAGTTGTGCCACTGCTGCCACAGCACCTGCTGAGCTCCCAGCAGCTCCTGTGCACATCCTGGGCTGCGGAAGCTCACATCCCAGAGGTGACCTCAGGGGAGAAAAATGCTCCTTTCCTTCCAACAACCACAGGAGGAGGGATCTTCCGACATACACGTCATCCCTCAGCCAGGCGCTGATAGAAGACATGAGGCACCTGCATGGGGCAGAGCCAGGCAGGCAGCTCAGGGAACCCTCCCAGCCCTTGCTACCGTGGGTAGCTCTAATTGGAGAACTTTAATCTGTTACCTGGCAGACACTCTGTAAATGCACCAAGGATTCAATATCTAACATGAAACAAAATCTGGTACATACAAGTTATAAATAAATACAACCTGGACACAGCAGCAATGTCCTGTGGTAGGAATGATACGGGAGAGACTGCCTGGCTAAGCCACCAGCACTGCTCTCTGCCCCAGGGAAGATCAGGAGACACCACCACTTGAATTAAGGTTAAAAATGACAGACTAAGAAAAGTGGGAAATGCTCAAAGTAAATTATTTAGGCTGCCCTGCTAAGCCCCAGCCCATTCACACTTAGCACCCTAACACCCAAGAGCCAGGAGAGAGCTGACCGCACCCATCAACACAACTCCAGCCTGGAAGTCCCCATGTGCTCCCTGCAGTGACGGTGCTGGCGTGCACTAAACTGGGGGACCATGGGCCGCAACACCTAACACAAATCACAGCTTAAGCAAAGCAAGGCAAGAAACAGCCTGTGGACGGGGAACCTTCTTGCTGTCACAGTTAAACCTTGTTGAGATTGCCCCCAGCCTTGCTTTCCTCCTCAAGGAATAAACAATAAACTATTGAGGCCCTTGAGATATGCATCTACTGACTTAAAAAGATCTCCATCACTTCAGTGCCTGCCTGCTACACATGGCTTTATACAATTAATACACAGGAGGGATGCGTCTGTAGAACTTTTCTCAGAAAAATCAAAATTTGAAATTAATTTACGTTTGGTTACAAATGCAGCGAAGTTCACATTCATTGGAAGTTTTGCAGAAGTAAAGCTCTAGGCTCTGGAATAACTTTCATTACCTCCACTCTGCCTGTTGCTTAACGAGGCTTGCATAGGACAAAGCTGCTGGGAGAGGTCATGGCCATGAAGGCAGGGACTGGGCCCAGTTCCAGGAATGACAGCACTGATCAGAGCACAGGAGCCAAGCTCTACCTGCCTGAGGGAGTTGGTGCTGCCAGCAGGACTCAGCCTATTCCTGCTTGCTCTGAAAGCAGCCATACATGCTGTCTGTTCTGCTTTGTCCTTAACTTTACTGAGTTTCAAATGTAGGGTGAAGTGATGGGCAAGTCTTCAGGAACACAGAAGGCCACAAAAACAATTCTCAACTACCATCCTCCCTGACTCCCTATCTTAGCAGCTCTGAGACCAGGGCATGTCTGTGCTGGTGAATTAAACCAGCTCCAGGCCAGCACTGCAGAGTGGAGATGCCATGGGAGCCTGTATCAGCTGTGATTAGCAGCTGCTGGCAACTGGAAGGCTTTTGTTAGTGATGAAGTAGATCCAACCCGTCACACAGTGAAAGCCCGAAGCCAGCAGAGCAAATGCTTATTGCTTCATACAGTATGTGAAATTACTGCTCTGAAGCATGAAATTACTGACGCTATCTGCAGGGTTCATCCTGCCCTGGCAGCAGCCAGTGCCTCTGCAGAGCTCCCCTTTGTGTGGAGCCTCTCGACGGCACAAGGCCGAGCACAGCCCCATTGTTCCCCGCACTGTTTTAGTTACACTGTCGCTTGCTTTACAAATATTCATTCATTTCTCTGCGCCTTGATTTAGTGCATGGCAGTTCCAGGGTGATTTATACTTCTTATTTGGCATTTATAGAAAAATCTTTTGCCACTGAGGCAATGAAGTGGAAGACAGAGGAGTTCTCATGGCTGCTCCATCGGCTGTGCCGCTTTGGGTTGCTTTGTCTGGGATTCAGAGCTCAGCTGACTGCTCAAGGCTCATGCTCCTGTTGACAACCACAGCACAAGGGGACTTGCAAATAACTTTAGCAACCAAAGTACTAGCCAAAAATAAAGACAGAGAAAAATCCTGGTTCTGAAAGTACCTTGTGATGACTAGGATTATCAAAGCAAGGAGACACATACAGCTGAGGTGGTAAGGCAGAGCACCACAGGGAATGAAGAACTTGGAGGGGAAAGTGTGTCTGTAAATCTGTAAATCCCATCCCCTGTCCTACTGCCCCTCCACTGCTGAATATCTGAGTTTCTTGCTGTGGACATCAACCCTCTCACAGCCCAAAGGGATCAGGTCAACAAGGCCCTTCACCTCAAACCACACTTATTTTTCCTGGGGCACCATGAGTATAATCACATTTATAATTCAGCCAATGAGGAATGTTGAATTTCTAGCACAGTACAATAGCAATCACAGGACGACAGGCTAGGGCCAAAAACTGGAGCTTGTACAACTGCTGGCAGAGGAGGACACAGCCCCACACCCAGAGTGTTGGGTGAGCCCAGCACGCACACACAGGCAGGGCTCACAGGCAGCAGAAGTACGTGATGCTCCTGCAGCTCCTGCTTTCAGTCCAGACAGATCAAATACCAACATCCAAAGCTCCACAGGGCTCCTGGGCAAATTCCCTGTTAGGAAGGTGGTGTAAAGCACTAGGGGCATTCAGCCCAGCTCTATACTCAAACTGACTGAGGAAGACGGCAGACCTTCACACTGTACATCCCAACTGAATGGGCAGCAGAAGAAGTGGCAGTTCACAGAGGGTGATAGACGAGATATTTTAAAAGAATTACTTGGTTTTTAATTAGCATGGATACTGCAATTTATACCAGTCACTGGTTACACCAGCTGGAGATGACCTGAGTTCTGGGGAAAGATGCTTGTGCCTGTCATTACTTCAGATTTTGGCATAATGCAGGTCAGACTGTAGACCTTTTACATTTATTTAAGCTTTTACTAAGTTTTATTTGCCAGTGACAGGTTTAGAGACATTGAGACAGTTTTATTACAGCAAATAAACAATAAACTAAATATTTAAAGCTCACATTGTTATAGTCTTTCCCTTTGTGCTGATGCCACACATCAGTAATAGTATATTCATCTACACTTTGCAGATTTTTCTTATATAAGTGACAGTGCTCACAGCACAGAACCAGTCAGAAAACCTACTGTACCAGCCTCCTCTTCCAGTTTTGATGTTCTTAGTTACCTTTAGCTTGCCTTGGCTCTTTTCTATTTTAGATGTGAGTTACTGACACCTCTGTGGTCTTCAGAGAAAAAGCCTTCTAAGATGAGATGGAAAAGATAGAATCAATTTAAATACTTCAGCTTAAAAAAAAATCTGTGCAACCAGGTAGCAACAGTGATAATTAAAGCACCAACAATGCAGCCCAAATATCCCGAACTCCACAGTATGTCAGAGCTGCAAACATCAGCTGCACAGACGTCAAGTTGGAGAGACTTTTCATTACGTTCTCCTGACATTGCACATATGAGTCATCACTCTAATATACGGCAGAAAAAGGTCATATATTACAGCTGCCTTCGTTGACATATTTAAAATGGGTTCATGATTAAACAAGGAGACTAGTCTAAAAGTTTCCAGGTGCACTTTTCTATTTTCTTAGATAACAATTTATTTCCAGCACGAGTCTGGAAAAGGCATGGAATTACGTAACCACATTTGGTTACAGACTCAGTAGCTCCTTCCATGAGCAGCGCCCAGCCCTACACAGACACCACACCCCCACAGCTCCAGCCCCCACCCACCCAGCAAAGGTGCTGACACCTCTCCGTAGTTCTCACCCCCCCCCAGGGAGGTTCTTTAGTATTCCCAGAAGCATGAACGGGTTTGCTTGAACACAAACATGCATTATTTTTAGGTAGGTATTATACCAAGCTATTTAGAAAGACTGAATTATTCACTTAGGGAAAGCTGGAAGTGACTTAAAAATCTCTGTCACCTCAACCCTCTGAACCAGGGTTTTTTTCCAATCACTGCAAGTTCAGTGACTCAAAGATGCTTTGAGAACATCAAGGGGAGGTATGCACCTTCCTGTAAGGTACAGGAACAACCATTTCAGAAAGTAATTTGCCACAGGTTTCTCCCACGTTTGGTCAAGTAGGACTTCAGTTCTGAAGTACCTGGCAAGCCTCAGCTTCCCCGCCTTGGCTCCAGTGAAAAGGTGTCTCCTCTGCAGCTGTAAGGCTCGATCCGGGGAGGTGCTCAGTGCTAGCGCAAACAGCCACACTCCTCCACTCCACTCAGACAGGAAGATGCTCAGACTGTAAGAAAAGCCTGTCCTGATCTAGCAAGTTGAAAACCCGTGGGACAGCTGGTCAAATACAGCTCAAGTGACTGTAAACAGGATATTCTAATTTTGCCTCTTCTACCTTTGGGAAACAGCAACACTAAATGCTATAGATGTAGGCTCATTTCCTGCCTGTGAATTCAACTGGGGAAAAAAAACGTAAAAGTTAGAAAATCAACACACTGCCGATGTGTTCAGTTGCTCTCCAAGGCAGACCTCAGGTGAGCAAGGGGTTGTTCCAGGCTTTAGTCAGACTCCTGTCCACAATGATTCCTGCAAGAGGGCAACTCTGAGCTTCCCATAAACCATGGGAGGACTTGAGCTCCATTCTTACCTTCAGGGACTTGCTCCCCCCCACAGCACCACCCAGACCTGCAGGAGTGGACGGGTCTTTGACTGTAAGTGAACCTTCCATGACATGGGCAGCAGCACAGGAGGCCATGTTCCAATGTCTGAATAACTCCAGCTTACGACTCTTAGTATCATACAAAAAGATGCCACACAGTGTAAAGTACTGACAGTTAACTTCATATTGGCAGCATTTCTGCTAGGTCAGATATCTTCTGTCTGGACTGCTTTGACTTTTTGCTGGATCAGATACTGTCAGTCCTGGATCAGGTAACAGTCTGCTCTCCAGCAGCTGGAATGAGCTCCAGGATATGTGGTCTGGCACATTCAACACAAATGTGAACACACATTTGATCCACATCCAAATAGTATCAATGAATGATCCAGAAAGGCACAAATACTACACTCAGGACCATCCCTCTCCCCTACTTTGACCTAGGCTGTCATCTTGACACGAAATGGGAGCAAGGTGGGTATAAAAGGAGAGAAATTGGAAAAAAAAAGTTTAAATAGTAGTGCTAGTTTTCTCTGATGAAAAAGTGTGAAATGGACATGATCAGAGCAGCAAACTAAGAAGCACATGTTGTCTCTGCTTACGTCCTCAGTTATGAGCTGTCTCCCAGACAGTGACAAACCACCAGCCAGAGCTGGCAGACTATGTCTAAAAGCATACTTTTTTTTTGTCACCCATCTTTTCTGTTCTCACAGACAGACAAATGACACAAGAGCCTGGCTCCTCTGCAAAACCTGGGCACTGAGGGAACAACATCCAATACACTGACTTAGCTCGGAAAGGACCTGGCATAGAAGACAATCCCAACCTATAGCAGGGTTTTGGCATCATCTGCTCTTCTCACAACCTGCCCACTGCACCTGTAGCCAAAGTCTTGGCCTACAACCTCTACAGAGAAACCTGCAGCCACTCAGCTGAACTGCTAAGCTGCTGCTAGTAAAGAACACGTGTCCTGCAAGAGCATTTGGCACTGAGATGCAAACAGGGAAATACCCCTGGCCTCAACGGCTCCTGTCAAAGGCTATTTGCTTGAGGGGAAAAGGATTTATCTTTGCAAATGATCCCTGTGCACAGTGCTGGCACTGGTGCCCAATGAGTTTTATCTTCACAAAACAGCTGCCACACAGCACTGCAGGACCCAAACACACCACAACAGGCCTGTTCCCAGAACTACACTGGGTGCCTTCTCCGCACTCACCCTACTCACCATCTGCATGCCAAGACAGCCAGGCATCCTCTTTTTATGCTGACTTTTGGAAGATGAACTCGGTTTCTTGTCAGCTGGATGCCAGACTTGAGTCAAAGTGAGGAACAAGACACGAGAAGCTCTTCTCTCGCACTCCTGACACCTCACCACCCAAACATCTCTTATTTAGTGAGTAAATCATCAGCTCCACCACCCACAGTCATAAGAAAGCAAAGGAGTCATGGCTAAATTTCTAGCAACTCTTACAAAAATACACTAAAGCACAGTTAAAGAGCAAACTCCCCTGGTATAACTATTCTTTAAAAATCTTTCTGGAAACAGAAAAAAAAAAAAACCTTGTCAAGAACTGCATAGCCAGGGAAAGAGTTAGTACATAGAAAAGGGTTAGGAAGGTAATTTTTCACTTTATTAGTTACAGTAAACATCTCCAAATAAATGTGATCTTATGCAATTTCATCAGCCAAACCTCCCTTCTCCATTTTGAAAGGTTACATGAAGTGGTGAAATGTTAGTTAATTTACGTCTTAGAGGACTGGCTAAAAAATAACAGAAACCTGTAACGTTTTCATAATTGTAAGTCAACACTTAACTGATATGAGAAGCCTCTATTCATAGCCACTAAAAGGAGCATTCATTCCTCTTTACATCATCCCTTAACCATTATGTCTTGATGCAATTTTCAACAGCAGGTGAAACCACTAAAAATTGGAAACAGTGTGAGAAATTTCCTCTATCTGGTTTTAATTAAAACACTCAGCAAAGCAGAGAAGTGATAAAGAGAAGCAACCCTTTCCACCTCAGCTGCTGCCTGTGCACCCATCCTTGGAGAGCCCATGGAAACCTCACGTGCATTATCAGCGGTATCTTCCCTACTGCTGAAGCAGCAGTTCAGATTAGGGTCATGACAGAAGCAATAGAATATAACTCACATCTGGTTATGAACTATGTAGTGATTGTCTGGTGTCCTGTTAGGTTTCAGAGGATCCACCTGAGAAGTGGGCACTGGAGGGGCTGCCTTTGGGAAGCCTGGATGAGACCCGAGCTCCCCACAGGGTCCTATCCCACAGAGGGACCTTCCATCCAGGCACTGGGTGGGAGCTGGAGTGTCTCCCACCCAGGAGACCCACACCAGAATCTGACACACCCCACTCCCAGCCCCTGGTTCAGACACAGCTTTTGTGGCCCAGACACTGAGGCTGGACCAAGCATATGGGCACCCAGCTCCCAAGTGGATGCCCAGGACACACACATCCAGCTTCAGTATCCCCATGACCCAGGATGATGAGTCTGAACTCCAGCTCCAGATGCTGTTGGTTTCCTTTGCCAAATGCACATCCTGGGCCCCAGAAGGTCTTTCTGCAGAGCTGCTTCGAGCCAGTGCGCTCCCAGCACTGCATGAGGCTGAAACTTCCCAGGTGCAGGACTTTGAGTTTCCCTGTGTTGAATTTCATGAGGTTCCCATTCCAGTCCAGTCTATGAAGCAGCCCTGCCACTGTGGTACAATCTGCCAGCTGCCTAGAGGGGTACTCTGTCCCATCACCCCAGTCCTTAATGAAGATGTCAAACACCACTGACTCCAGCACAGACTTCTGAGGTGCACCACTACTGATTGGCTCTAACTCAACCTTGTCCTCCTGGTCACACCTGGGTTCAGCCAGTTTTCAGTCCATCTCATAGTCTGTACTTCACCAGCTTGTCCAGAGGCATATTACAGGTGACAGCATCAAAGGTTTACCAAAGCTGAGATCAAGCACCACTGCTCTCCCCTAATTCACCAGGCTTTTCATCACAGAAGGCCAACCCAGCACCTGTGCTCCACGTTTTCCCTGCTCTTCCTTCCACTCATGTATCTGCAGAAGCACTTTTTGACTTCCCTGTCTTTCACCAGAGCCAGCTCCAGATGAGCATTGCATCTCCTGACTCAGCCATGTGTACTCTGGCAGCATTTTTATACTTCCCACAAGCCACCTGTCCCTACTTCCACCTCTTACATATTACACATATCCCTTCCATTTCTTTCTTCAGAAACCCTTGCTCATCCCTGCAGGCCTCTTGCCACTTCTTGCATGTCAGGATGAACCATTCCTGAGCTTGGAGATTGCAATCCTTGGGGGGCAAAAAAAAAAAAAAAAAAAGAAAAAAAAAAAAAAAAAAAAAAAAAAAAAAAAAAAAAAAAAAAAAAAAATCAACCTGACCTCTTTTCACTTCTCCCTACCTACTTTGGAACTCCCGTCAGTCAGTAAAGTGCAGAATTTATACATGCAATATTCAAAGTCAGGTCAGTCTACAGAAATGCACTCTCCTATTGCAGGAACTGGTAGAGTCTGGACTCAGCTTCCAAGTAAATCTCACCCTGTGTAAACTCACAGCAAAATGACATGGCTAAGTAAAGAGCTACCTGTGAATATTTACACATTAGATGCCTACTTAGAGATTTAACTCCCCACTGGATTCTCTTTGGACTTAAAAATAAGCATAAATGCATTTCTGAGTCTGACCTTTAATCAAAACATTTGAGATCAGTGTGTAAATCACTCAGCTGGGATTTTGCCTTCTCACGTGTTAAATCACTGCAGCACAACCTAATGCAAACATTCCCTTAATTGCACAAAAGCCCTTTTGGAATCTCTCCTTTCACTGTATTCACCACGAAATAGGTTCCTCAATGCTCCCTTGAAGAAAACCCAACAAAGCAACTAACACAATCCACAAAACTTATCTTTTGAAAACTAGCTAAAAGAATTAGTGTAGCTGTTGGGGGTTTAAAGTTTATTTTTGCTTTTTAAAAAAAATTACTAGAGCCTTTGTTTGCAGATGAATGTAGCCTCTTCTGTAATTATATCCATGAAAAGAAGGGTAGCTTTTACCAAATCAATGATGAAACTCTCTACTGTGCTTTCTCTGTAAGGTTAAGAGTGAAGTACGGAGCTAGTACCAAGCTGGTGCCTGCACATCCCTTGCTTCTCCCACTGGTCCCTTTGACAGATGAAGGATTTTATCATTTCTGCAGAGGAGCTAATAGTCCCTTTTAGACAAGGAATCATTGTCAATCCTCAGTTAAAACAGATTGTGCTTCACTCTAGTACCAGTCACAAAATGTCTTCTCTAGTTGTCTTCCACCACAGCGAGAGAGATGTTTCTTCAAGCAAAGCCAAGCCAAAAAAACAAAACCCTAAGAGAACACTAAAAATGGTTGCTCCCCATCGGTTTTCAGCTGGTGGAGCCAAAGCCTTTATTCTGCAGTGTAGTCAGTGACTCAGGCTGACAGGAATGGCTGTGCAAGGAGGAACATGTATCCCGTTCCCTGTCCTTCCCTGAGCCAGCAGCCACAGCACAAAGGTGTGTGCTTAGGAGTCAGCCGAGCACCCTGACACAGCCATGTCCTCTGCAGGGCCAGGCTGAAATCCCAGCCAGCACCTCAGTCCCTCACCTGCTGGAAAGGCCAAGGGCTCAGCATCTCCTGACAGGAGGAGGACCTCCAGCTCAGACCTGAAATTCTGAGTGTCCTCTTCTTCCTCCGCACAACACTTGCCACTACTTCTTCATGACCTGATCACGAAACTCTTTGAGAGAAGAAAATCTGAACTATTTTATTCCTATTTAGGACTAAACACATGGACTGTCCTCTGTTTTGATCTCTACACTCCAGCCTGCACAGAACAACCTTATCTCACTTCTTCCCTCCACCTTGCACTTCCAAGTTTGTGCCCTGGCCCCAGGCTGCAGGATGAGCACAAACATGCAACTGTTTGTTCCCCAATGGTCACACCTGACCTTGAGTCAGTCTTACTCTAATTTGGACACCAACACACCACTTACTCTATTGTCTAAGTCAACTGCTTGGTGAGAAAAGCAATCATCCAAAAAATTCAAACAACAATTTATTTGCAGGCTTATTGGACACTCTTTCTGGCTGTTAACTATTTTTTTGGGAACAGTGGTGTTCCAGCAGGAAATGAAGCTTGCACCAGCAGCACACCCAGGTTCCAGATCTTCCTTCAAAACAGGAATTAATGTCCACTCTTCAGGGAAATGTTTTACACATCATTGTCACCTGGGTGTGCAGCTTTTGTCCCTCGAGAACGGCACTCTCTCATTCACCTCACTGCATTTTGGTTGTACTCCCAATCAAATTTACAACATGTACAAGCAAAACTGAAGTAATGATCTAGCATTCCCCCACAGTGCTCCTGTAATTTCGTTCCCTGGTCAAAAGGAAAATGGCTCAAATTAAAAACAAAGTGCATTTACACCATCTTCAGTTCAGTCCTGGTGCTGGCAGGACCAACAAACATTGCTTTGATGCAGCAAAAGCCCAGAAAACACTTATGGGGATGCAAATACACAGGCATAAGCTTCATAATAAAGGTGAAATAATGTATTTCTCAAAAACTTAAACAAATATTACCATGTATCTAATGCCAGAATTCTTAGCAGCCTCCCTCTTCTTTTTAAAATCAAAGTTCTCTCTTGCCTTTTCCTCATTGTATGGGAACACTAAGTTAGAAACTCCCCAAAAGCACATGCTGATGAACCACCCGGTCACAGCGGGCACTCTCAGAGTGACTCGCCCTCTGCTCCCCCTCACCTCACCCCTGCACATCTCTTCCTCTCTGCTTTTAAATCTCACAGCAACCTTGAGGACCAGAGAGCTGCCAAGTCCTTGAAGAAGCCATGGTCTCTGAACAGCCCAACACAGACCTTGCACTCGGGTGTTGAGAGCAAACAGGAGTCAAAGCAGGAACAACCCCACCCAAAAGAGCTGAAGAGAGAACACTGACCATTGGGATCAGTCAGTGCACATCACCCTTACCCAACCGTGCAGGCTGAGAGCTGAAGAAAGTGACACCTGGAGCAGGCCTAAAACTCCCCATGTAGACACTGACCCAGCTGGGAACAGAGGAGCTCCAATGCTCATTATTCAAGGGGTACTTTGTCAAAAAAATGAAACAAGTCCTTCCCCCCAACCTTGAAATGCAATATGACCTTACAATAATTTAACACTGGGTTTCCCAATTCTGCCAATCCAACCAAGCAAAATCCCAAGTAACTTCAAAGGAAATTCTGCCACAAAGTAGTCCATGATTTGTCCTTCAGCTCAGGAGCATGGGTGTTTAGTTTTGTGGGTTCCATTTACTCCCCTTTCATGAGCTACAGAAGTAAATCAGACAGACGAAGCAGGATGGGGCGTCCAGCCAGAGCCAGGCCACCACTGCAGCCACATGGGTTTGAGCTGCTCCCTGCTCCCGCCTGTCATCCCACCTGCCACCTCCATGGGGAAGCCAAGCAAAGCCCCTGGAGGCGGGAAGCAGGAAAAAGCAGGGCTTCACACACTTAGCACACCAGGAAGCTGATTTGCAAGTCTGCAGTTGGCACAACTTCAAAGTGTTTTCTTCAGGGGGCGCTGGGGATCACCTCTTTCTGGGCTGGTTCTTCACTGGCCTGAACTCCCAGGTGTGAAAGAGAGGCTAAGAAAGCCTTTTCCCAAAAGAGTTAACATCAGTTTGCTCTTACACAGCATGCAGGCTGTTTCAGCCTCACTCAAACTATCCCTTCTCTTTTTACATTTTCTTAATAGGTCAGGGAAGTTTTTTGGGTTTGCTTTTATAAAAAGCATGGTCTGGCACTCCAGAGTCATTCTACCCCATGTGGAATTGTCCCATTGCTCTCAGGCAACGCGGGATTTGCCACATGAGTGCAGTGCTACATCCCCACTCAGCCAGAAACTCCAGCAAGAGACAAACCTTGTCTGTGCTGCGCTTAAAGCCCAAACCTGCTGTGGATTTGAGTTCTTTCCTCTCACTGAACTGGGCAGTGACCAACTGCAGGTGTTGCTGGTGTGGCTGTCAGAAGCCCTGCGCCACTCTCCACGACCATGCAACACCTCCCAGCACGGTCACTCTCACCACCCTCACACAAGAATGTGTCCCTCAAAACCAGCACACAGAAAGACTGGGAGATTCTCTTTCCAGGCAAAGCAAAACAAGCTTTTTTCTAATTATTTGTGAAACAGCATCTGAGACAAGCACCTGATGAATGCCTAAATTACGTTTAAAACCTTTTAATTATCAATAAGCTGGACCTATTGTTTTGCTGGGAAAAAATAAGGCAACCAAAGGAAGAAAATGGCAAGAGTACTCAGAGCCCCAGCACCTCACTCAGCACACAGAGCACCAGGGTGATCTCCAGAACCACCTGTAGGTCATATGCATCACCCCCGTTAACTGTGTTGCACATCCTCTCCAGGCTTAGCTCGTGATACCTTTAAGGACTCCTGCTATGGCAGAAAATAACAAGGAGAAGAAAAGCAGAGGATGCACAACTTGCATCTGGACACAACCTCTGTCCCATCACACTCATCTTCCACCCCTGTCCTGTGAGCGAGTGGAGCAGCCTGGGAACTCGGTGCCCAGAAGTGACTTTGTACAAGCTAAAAGAGGTCAGCAGGACATGGAGCATCACAGCTTTGGATGTGATGTCCAATCTGCCACACCATTGACTCCACCTGCTCTTGGTTACTTACATCACAATTTGCAGGAAATTGGTGTCCACCTGTCAAGATACCACATTCCCAGGCAAACAGCACATGGCTTTTACAGCCCCAGCACAAAGCAGTGATACAGCTGACCATTCCATGGTGGGTATGGCCTGGGAGGTGCAGGGGCTGCTGGACAAACCAGGCAGAGAAACACAGCAAGGAAAAAACACTGATGTGAATTTACTTATCTCTGTGGTGTAATAAAAACAACTGGAGATGAGTCCCAGCTGTCAGAAATAAGTCAATCATGCCCCCACAACCTAAACAAGACTGTCATTCATGAGGCAGCATTGGGTTTATCAGATATGTTCCACCTTCTAAATAAAATTGCATTAGTAAGTACCTTGCATGAATTTTATTTTGAGATGTCTTGAGGGTTTTTTCCCTGCTGAGCTGAGCCACTGAGGTCTCCACCTGAGTCACGGGGTTTCCAACAGAGCAAATGCACCACTTGCTCTGCATCACTGCAGCTTTGCAGGGCTGCACTCCAGAGGCCCAGCCGTGCTCTAGCCAGGAACAGGTACAACAAGCCAAGAGACTTTCCAAGACAACCAGCTACTGACCTACACTTCAAAAAATTACATGCTTATTTCTGAAACCAGCTCAAAATCTGGACTCTAACACACGATTGGTGTGTGGGTCTGTTTTCTGTTGAGTGTTTAGATCTGGGAAATATGGCTTTGATTAAAAATGGGCAACCCACCAACTGCAGAGAATTTTCACATAACTGCCTGGTAAAACCCCAAAAAAATAGAACTGCAACAGCTATTACCATTCATCAAAACTTCTGCCTTGTTCCCTGAGGAATTGCCTGTTTTCCCCACCTACACCTAAGAATGCACCTACACCCGGGATGCTCAAGGTTAAGAGCAACTGCCACAACACAGAAACACAGAGAATCCCGGATTTTACCAATTACAGCTCTTTCCACTGCCACAGTTGGTTTGTCTTAGCTGAAGTTGCGCTCTGGTATCTTTTGCTTTTTCTCATCTTTTTCTTTAAACGAAAAGAAAAATCAATGTTCCCTTAGAACCAACATGGTCATGGAGAGATGGAAAGAAGAGTGACAGGTGAGACCATTCCAGAGAATGGGTCTGATCCTGCTGCATTTCATGTCAGTGACAAGAACAGGCAGGGCAGCAGAGTGCAGCACATGGCCAGGGTTAACACCCTTTTGTGAGCAAGGGAAACCATAGACAAGTGACAAAGTTTATTCACTTATTGCTCAGAACCACTCTATCACTGATTATTTTCTAATCATTCAATATTTGACCCAAATAAATGGATTTAGTAGGAATTTCACACCAGCAAAAGACAGAAAACCAAGATCCTGCTCCAACACTACTGAAGGCAATGTCATATCCACAAGGCCAGGAAAACAGAACCAAGCCACAGCAGCAGAGCCCTTGGTTGCCCCAGTTCAGCCAGGCCCATGTTTATTACATTAACTATCATACTTCTGCCACCTGGTTAGAAGTCCCTTCCTACCAAATGCCTCCAATCAACAAGCGCTGCAGTTTTGCACTTGCCAGAGACAGACACAAAAAAGGAGCCTCAAATTACTGCCATTTAAATTTGAAACATCCATGAACTGTGTTTCAACAACACCTGACCCAACCACAGACCACACCCAGCACCGGCCTTACCTGATGGTCCCCAAAACGCCCCAGGTGGCAGTGCCAGCACAGAGGGAGACTGAGAAAGTGCAGCAGGACCACTTAACTCCCAGCCCAGGAGCTTCACCCCTGGGGCCTCAGTACCCTGCACTCTGCACGCCTGGGGACGAGCTGCAGCACAGGAAAAGATTTGTGCCATGACCACCAGAACAAAAAGTGTTTCCCATTCCTGGAAGAGGCCGCAGGCTCTCCTCGGACCACAGGAAATATGATCCAAGCCAGCTGAAGCATCTAAACATGCACAACTGTCAAAATGCATTTAGGAATGGCTTTTTGTTTCTCTTTATTTTAACTTTGAAATTTTCTATTTTTTTTTTCAAGTGGCCACATTAAAGGAAGAAAACATCTTGTTTTCACTTTCCAGGAGTTCTGAGGTGTCAGAAGAGAAACAGTTCACCAATTAAATAAATGTTTGGATGGCCAAGAAACATTTGAAAGTCCCTAGCAATTCTTCCACAATAGCCATCTACTTTTCACAAAAGCTATAAACACATTGTGAACTCAAGCATGCCTCGTTCAGCCAAATTCTTAAAAGAGCAATGTTCTATATGAGACATGACCTTTTGTAACCTATTAAATGCCTCCTGGTTGTCCATTTGATCCACTCCCTATTTCATGGCAATCTCTGATATTAACATTCTTTACACTTGCACACTGCCTTCCCTGTACTTCTCCCAACATTCTCAAATACATTAATCCTCATAGAACGTCAGATGCATTTCACTGCTGCTGCCTGCAATTAAAGACTTTACAATTAAGGCTGGATTTGGGGGGAATTATTAAGTATTTGTGTTGTTATTCCAATCCAATCACGTGGCTCTCTCAAAGTCATTTGATTTCTCATCCCTGGCACCTGAGGAACTCAATTCTCTGCTGGGAAGCTCAGCCCCTAAAAACTCATTAGGGGGTTCCTGAGCTCACCTGCACATGTGGCACCATCAGGGACCCCATGGCAGCTCAGCTCTGGTGCGCAGCATCAACCCCACCAGTCCAACATGGGTTTTTTACCAGGCCAAGCAGAGCTGCCACCGATGTCCCTCCCCTAAGCAGCAGGGAGGGTCAGGCAGCGGCCCTTGTGCACCTCCCCAGCCGAACCGAGGCTCAGACAGAGGCTCAAACCCAACTGCCGACAGGTTTTCCATGCAAAACCAGCCAATAGGAACTTTTTCCAGCATCTCAAATTTGGAAATAGGTGTCACTAGCAATAAATCCTCACCCCCAGCTAAGTCCCCCTGAGTAAGCCCTTCCATGTTTTATATGCACGGTAGTCCTTAGCTGAGCATAAATGAGTGTTTGTGCTCTGGGGTGCTGGGGTTTTTTTTCCTTAATGAGTCATAGGCCTTTTCTTAAAAGTTTGCTGGAACACATAAATGTGACATTAGAGATTTAGTAAAAACTGCTCCAAAAAACAAGGAATGAAGTTTCAGACAATGTGAAATACTCCAGCTGGAAGAGATACATGACTTGCTTGGCCGCTTTTTTGTTCTCTGTCTCAGTACAGTAACAAGCAAGGCTATGCTGATAGGGAGCTAAAACAACACAGTGAGGTTAATGGGAAGAGATAACACGTACCACAGAATGGAACTATCGCTCCAACGCAGAAAAAAAGGAGAAAATCCACTTCCAGAGACAGCACCCACACAGGCACAGTGAAAAATCACATAAAAATCCAGCTGAACACCACATTTATTGGTTGATCCTTAGCACATTTGCTAGTTTTGTCCAGAGCTGAAGGCTACTAAGCCAGCAGGAATCCTGCTGCCAGCCTCAGGACCTGTCACACCCCTGGAGCCGCTCCAACCAACGCCACATCACAACCCCAGGTACTCATGTCCTGTCAGGACTTGAACCTTTCAGGCAGCTGAACACAGCCCTCCAAAGTGAGCCTTTCTAAGCTTGTAATAAAACTTACAGATATCATGCACACTCCTGCATCTCATCCTTCCAGCTGTTTCAGTTTGCTTCGTATTACACATCCCCATCCCTGCCACACTTTATCCAGGATGGCCAAAAATCAACCACCACATCATACTCTAAGATACTCAGTTTCTCCAGCCACAGAATATGAAATTATTTTGGACTTAACCAACCAGGCTCTGCTAACATGCTGTGAAGTGCTGTCCTGAGATATTTGGGACATATGATGTAGGCAGAAGGCCAAGTCCAGAGCTTATTAAATGTTTGCATTAATGTTCTGATTTTAGTAAAACTAGTTGGCTTATCACTGTTAGTTTATTTTCTTTCCATTGCTGAATAACCCTATTACAGACATGAAAATTACTTTGCCAAGTTTTGGGGTTTTTTTTAATTATCATTTTAGCGTTTTTAAAAAATAATCACTTTGGTATTAGGCAAATTCTCTTCCTTTGAGAGTGTTTTCCAAGCATCCAATATCTACATGGCTAAGACACATTTACATCCCAATTTATTAACTGTGGATAGTAAGGATTTCAGCCTAGACCTGCTGCCATGAAGCCATCAGTGGTAACGCAAACTTGTATCATTTACACATTTTAGATGTAAAAATGATACAACTTCTGGGACGTTTTCCCCTGAAAAAAAATCAACTTCAAACACATTATAACAACAGCTACTTTGGACAGTTAACTGTTCCTTCACAGCAGGCTATTTCTATTCTGCAAACTACAGCGGCTACAGAACCCATTAAAGTCATTAAATTGGGATTTACTCCCAATCCACACACCACCATGTATGAATATATGTATGAATATCCAGTGAGTGACTGGACCTCAAATGGGACAGTCACACCCAAGAATTTTTGCGGAAGATCCAGCACAGAAGCAAGGGAAACAACTGCCAATGCAAGTTCAGCTCTGCTAGAGAACCATTTTTTACTTTCAGTTTTGCTTAGGATGTCTCCCTGACCCACCTAAGCAAGCAGAGCTGACTGGGTTGGGGGTTTTTTTGGGGGTGAAGGGTGTGTTAAAAGCATGATGTTACTTCTGGAAATCTGAGGGCTTTATACTTGAAGAAAGCAACACAGCCTTGGCCTGAAGCTTGTGACAGCCCTAAAAGCTGAGGAGAAGCAATGAATTGCTCAGTGTTTCTCATAGCATTCCCACTCCACACCAAATTGCAACACAGGCTCCACTGAGTCCCCACAAACCTTCCCTCCCCTTGGCACACTGCTGCACAGCCTGGCTCGAGGCTCAGGCACAGCCCTGCTGGGGTACGCACAGGAACATCTCCCAAACCATGGGGCAGCAGAACAGGGTCACAAACCAGGTACCACCGTACAGCCGTGCTCAAGCCTACACCAGCTCTCGTACTGCAGACTCAAACCGCTGTACTGGAAGCCTCACCTTGGTACCTCTAATCAAACATATGGCAGTTCTTTGCAAGTCACTATCCTCCTTTGCACTCAGTGCTTTTACAACACTATAAAAGCATAACTCAAAAAAGGAAACAAAAATAATACTTGCTATCAAACAATACCCCATCCACAGTCAAGCTTCCTGCAACTGAAGAAAACTTTTGTCCCCATTCACAACACAGGCTTCTGTCCAAGTTATAGTCATCCAAATTCCCATTTCATGTCAATTGTACATGTTACATGCATCTAGTACTTAATAAAATAAAACTACACATATTCCACAGCTCTCCCCTACTGTTATTATACCACTTCCCAGCTTCAAGGAGAGTCATAAGGATGGGCATGGCTAGCAGGAACTGCAAAAAGCCATCCCAGGAGCGTCCTTCATAGCACATTTCATACCACAGACAAGACTCCTTTTTTCCAGCTCTGCAGACCTGTGTTATCACATGCTTTTTTTCTCATAAATCCCTTCTACTTTCTCTCTCCCCACCTTCCTACTCCTTCCTCCCTTTGGATGATGCTCCAGCTACAGTCTTTATCACTATTTACCATGATTTTCTTGCCTCATTCAGGGCACATGCTCGTCATAGCTGTGAGCCACAAGGATGCTGCTACTTCACACATCCCCCAGCACCTCCCACTGCCGCTGCTCCTGTGCCTTCCTCCGTGAACACACACCTCCCCTGCCTGACCCATTTTTGAGGGCTTTCTTGCATTTTGGCTAGAAAAGCCTGACCACTCTCAAATCAGTTACAGCAACATATTTTCCAGCTTTAACTGGGAGATTAGCAAAAACCAGAACTCTGAGGTACACAGCCTGTTTGAACACTTCAGGAGACCACACCATGCGAGTTTATTTGAAGGCAAATTTTTTCACAGGACAGCCTCAACTGAAAATGCTGAATTATCTCAGCTGCTTACCAACACTGAATTAATTTCTAGGCCCAGCTAAAGAGAAATATAAAGTAGCCACCAGACAATAATCTTTGCTAATCCCCCCAAACAATACGATGTATTAATCATTATCTCTATTTTGACAGAAATAGGAAAGATCCAATATTTCACAAAGACACCTTCAGGAACTCCTAAGACTGAAAACAACACCATAGCAAATTTCTTTCTCTGGTCACCAGCTGCAAGCTCATCTAAATTTCATCTCTAAGCAATACAGCTTCTAGAGACTCACCACTGGTACCTGTCTTAATTTTGATCCCACTTGCATAAACACCCTTCCATCACATCAACCTGCACAAAAAGAACAAGCACAGACATACAACTCTGAATTCATGAGCGTATTGTACGGCTCAAATCTAGATTCACATGGATGACTATACACAAAAATGGCAGAGAGGGCCTGGATGGGTCTAGAGAACTATTTCTTCCCTTAACCTGGTCTTCCCTTCCCCCACCTACCAGGCCAAAGGCTTTTAAACACCACATTATCAGCAGTGTTTCTTGGTGGTGCTCCAAGAAACACATGCTGGTACTACTGGGTGGCTTTCTGGGAAGACAGAAGCTCTCAAAAGTCATGGCTCCTCACCAGGGTAGGCACTGGAGGCTAGACAGAGGACTGGAGTTATTAACAGAATCCAGACTTTGTGTCTCATTCTAAGACATCCCTGCTTCCCTTGGTAATCCTCATTCAGGTCCTGAGGAAGGGTGCTTTTTCTGCAGGGTGAAGACAAAGATGCTTGTGGAAGACAGGACAGGCGACAGCTCTGTGACAGGATCACTTGTTCTCTCTGAGGAGCACCACATGTGGGAGGAACTCACTCTGTTCTGCATTTCAGCTGTGAGAGAAGTGGCAGTGAGGTGGCAGCGAGGGGTGGGGAAGGTTTTGGGTGTGCAGAGATGGGGAAAAGCACCATCACAAAGGGTACTCACTGCACAAGGAGATCTGAAGGACAGCTGCAGAATTGCAAACTTGCTTGTCTCTCCAGACTTTGCACAGGCAGGAATCTGCATTCTCTACCTCCCCAGGCTCAGATGCCTCTTACATCTTTAGCTGAGGACAATGAGACAATGAAGTCACTTCTTGTGCTGATCCCACCACCCCTGGCCAAGATGAGCAGAACCCTTGTTGGGCAATGGCTGCAGCACAGCAGGGGCTGCCAGCAGCATGTGACTGCTCCCTGCATCCCCCTCCAGCCACCCTTCTGCCACTGCTGACAACACCAGCAGAGAAATCTGCTTCAACATAACAGCCAAATCAGCATAACTATTCAACACAGATGTTTCCCTGCCTGGCAGATGACAAGGTTTACAGGCAGTCTCAAAAGGATGCATGACTTGGATGGGTGTGCCAAAATCCAACTTTCACCTTACACTGTTTTTTTCAACATGTAGACATCAAACTGAAGTATTCTGGAAAGAAAATATAATTTAAGACAGTGCCTGAACTCATGACTTTCCAACACCCACAAATGTCCTGTTGACACCTCAGGAGGAACATTCAATTTAAAAAACATTCCTGAAACAACTCTGACCTCACCTTATTTCAATGTTCAGCTCAAAACAGTTATGTGAACGAATACACTTTATTACCTCTCTTCTCAGCATCTGCCACTAAACCAAGCACATTTACTAAACTGTCAGTACCTTGACAGGGGACAGACAGGGTCTCGGTGGGTTGAGGAGGAAGAGGTTTGGGCAGGGAACGCACAGGAAGCAGCTACAAGGGAACAAAGTCTCACAGCTTTACCCAATCCAAATGCAAGCTGCTGTCAAAGGAAGGGTCTCAGCCTCCTGGAGTCCTCTGTCTGCACCCTCTGCCTTGGGTCACCTCCAGCCATCTCTTCAACAAGGATTAAACGGAACAGCTCACCAATCCAGCCCCAAACAACTCCCTTCTTCTCCCTCCTCCTCTACAGGCTTTGTTTTCTGTCAGATCAGTGAGAGTAGTGGCTGCAAGGTATTGCTGGAGCACTTGGAAGGGGAAGGGTGCTGCCCCTCACCCGTGCAACTGGGCAGAAGCAGAACCTTCCTTTGGCAGCACTGCCATCTTTACTCGGATTAAACCAAGTGTAGGAGGGCATCTTCCTTTTCTCTACAGAGGCACTGAAGCCTGGGAGAAGAGAGAGGAGGATGGAGAAGGTGCAGCAGTAAAGCAAAGCTCCCAGCACAGCACCGTTCAGGGCTGTTCAGACCAGCACGGGCAGACGGCTGTGAGCCCATCAGACCTGAGAGCTTGCACCCTGCTTGGCTGGGCTCCCCCAGAGCCTCTCCAGAGCTCAGTCCCTGCACTTCTCCTCCATCCTGTATTCATCTGTCCCAGACTACAGGTCCCTCCTGAAGCAGAGCAAGGAGGTGTGGGAAAGCAGCCAGGGACTGCCAGCACAAGCACCCTTAGGGGAACACTCACACAAACTGACCCACAACCAGGATGAAGGCAAGGTAGAGCTGTTCCTCCTCCAAACAGGGCTGGTTAGCTCCTTGACCTCCGTTTCAAAATAGCACACTGTTCAATTTTAAATTTTACTGAGGGTATGGGGGCCAGACAACAACAACATGATGACAGGACATGGAGCACAGTAAACACCTGGTGACCTCATATCATCATTTACTCACTAGACAATTGAGCTCATCTAATTTAGGAGCAGTAAACCATATCCTCTGTTCCTTCTACCTTATTGGACTATTGGCTCAACACTTCTGCTCTCCACAAGCATCCCAGAACACCCACCACTGCCTCTGGAGCATGCCAGACACCAGTGCTAAGCAGACACTTCACAGCTGTAGCACACACAAATTGCAAAGCAAATCAATGCATTTTCCTTGCTTCCTTTTATTAACTTGCCTAAGACCCTCTCAGGTAAGCAGAACTAAAACCAGCAGACTTCTCCCCATTCCATTCGCACTCTCCTTGACCCTGACCCAATGGTCTGTGGTCAGCCCTGCCAGCCTCTCACTGCTTGCATGCACTGGCTCAGCCAAAGCTCAGCATTCACCTACATGGATCATCTGAACCAAAAATGTGAGATCAAGCCCACCACGATTTACCAAAACCTCAACAACTCACAGAAAACAACTTTCAAAGCACCCAGGTTTCTGGGTTTCACCTGCTTCCAGAGTGAAAGTTACAGTAGTGGTCCTTCATGCTACCACACCACGAGCCTCCAGAGCAGCCCACAAACTCTCCAGGCACAGGCTCACTGCTCATCCTGCTCTGGGTGCATCTCCTGAGGTTTGGAGCCTGCAGCAACACATTGCTATGGAACATGGATGCAAGCAGTGACACTTGCTACAGCCAAACTCTTGATGAGAAAGAAAATCTATCCACGACACAGATTCCCCATGGCTGCTCCTGGAGTCCCTGATCACACACCCAGCTTTCTCAGGCCACCGAAACACCTCCCAGAGGCTCAGGACAGATAACTTGTTTCTTACTCGCATACCTTATTTCTCAGTCTCTCACCGAAATTCATGCCACAGAAATTTTGAAGGTAACACTTCCTGCAGTTCATGTGTTACAAGCCCCATCCAGCTTCTGCATGTACTCAGAAAGGAACCGTGACTGTCTTTAGCAGGATCCCCTCAGTTGCTGAGGAGCGTTGTGCCAGGTGCCAGTACTGCAAAAGTGCAGCGGGTGATCATCAGCTTTCTTATCAGCCCTGGACGGAGGAGGGAAGGCAGTAAGCACTGCATTCAGCTTCCTTTGTCTGGGCACAAAAGCTTGGAGAAACTCTGCCACTGCACTTCACAGAAAGGTTTTCCTGGTAGAGAGGGTGCTGCTCACTTAGCTACCTCCCCTGATCGGCCCAGGTCTCCTTCCCAGACAAATGAAGGGAGCCCTGCAACTCCTTCCTTCCCTGCAGAGCACACCGATGCTACGCCCAAAGCACACTGAGCCTCGCAATTAAATCACCGACCAAGGCAACACACACGTCTCCATCCTCAGGAACGCACACGGCCAGGCAGCCTCTCCTCATGCCCGGCAGCACACAAAGCACAGAGATAATCCGTCCCTCAAAGGCCTCCCATGGGCCTGGCTCATCCACAGCCCCTCACCTTCCTAGGCCTCTTTCTGCCTGCTCCGCGGGAGCTCCGATATCCCCGCACGGGAGCCCTCGCTCCTCGTTCAAGCAGGGAACGAACGAGCTGCTCCCGAAGGCTGCCCGGGGCCCGCAGCTGCCAGCTCGTCTGTAGTCCCCAGCGCAGGCGAGCCAGGGCAGTATTTGTACGCTCCAGAATCAACTTTTCACAGGAGTTTTTAGCCTTTGCCATCCACTACAGAGTAAGAAATGCAGGGGAGCGTAATCCCAACTAGTGCGGCTACAAAACACGTGCACTATTCTCATTTCAAGAAGTTACTTTTCTTCCGTATAGAAGAAACAAATATTCAGGAGATAACCAAGAGGCCGATTTAACCTCAGCAAGCACCGAGGACTCTCCTCCAAACTCCCCTCTGGTCCCAGGGAGGGCCCTGTGTGCTGTGAGCAGACCCTGCGAGGCCTCGCTGGGCAGCAACAATGCTGGACTCACACAGGTCCTCTGAACTACCACAAAGATTTCATTGAACGAGGCTCTAAAGCCATACCCACCATCTATAAAAGTTACCACAGACTGAGAGCACGATCGCAAACACCACAGCCTCTGGGATGCGGGAGGTTAATGGGGAAGCTTCAACAGCCCGTGAGGAAGGGAGGCAAACGAGAGACACTGTAAGCCCCAACTGCACAAACAGCTCTTGGCACACTTCAGACAAGTGCTCCCATCCGCACGTGGAAAGGGAGGCACCACACATCCCGGCAAGCCGCGTTAGGAAGAGAAGGGAGAGCGTTCACATACCGGGAGTGAACTACGGTGCGAGCACTTCTGACACCAGACAGTTTGTGGCCATGTGAGACTCCAGCAGGCACCTGGTCCAGAGCAGGCCCGGGCATCGCACACCCTCCTTCTCCATGGCCGAAGCCGCCCGGCTCGGCAGGCCCCGCACACCGCCGCCCTCCAGCCGCCCGCTCCCCCGGCCCCACTCACCGAAGTACTCCTTCTTCATGTGCATCTCCAGCTCCTTCTCCAGCTCCAGCGTCAGCGCTTCCAGCCGCCTCTCCGCCTGGCTGGGGCCGCTCTCCCGGCACGGCGTCACCTGATAGGGGAGCTTAAATTTGGGAGCCGAAGCGGAGCCTTTGGTCGGGCTGTAGGCGTAGGGGGGCGGCGGCTCGGGGGCGCCGGCCGGGTGCTGCTGGTCGTGCCGCGGCGGAGACTGGGCAAGAATCCGGTGGTACACGTCCCCCAGCTCGGGCACGGCGCCGTCCTCCTGCAGGCCGGGCCCCAGCAGGGACGAGCGGGGCGATGGCAGCTGCAGCTCGGGGTAGGCGCTCATAGAGCCGCGGGAGCTCCGCGAGCTCTGGCTAGAGATGCTCGAGCGGGGGCTGACCACAGCGGGGCCGGCCGAGCCGCGGCCCTCGGGACCGCAGAGGCTGGAGCGGGGGCTGGCCAGGGCGAGCCCGGCGCCCCCCGCCCCCTCGGGCTCGGCGCTGCCCGGCGGGCCGTACCTGGAGTCCGAGTAGCTGGAGCGGGGGCTGGCGGTGCAGGAGTACTGGCTGGCGGTGCTGGAGCGGGGGCTGGCGTGGCGCTGGT
>VZRN01000759.1:322212-352213 GCA_013397935.1 Dasyornis broadbenti | reverse complement strand
AAAAAAAAAAAAATCCAACAAACCATGTAAATGTGCAGAGCAAGACTTGAAAAACAAATCTGTTAGACATGGCAGACACAGTCCACCTCCATGTGGACATATATAAGCAAACACCACCCTCTTGGGAGTCAAGTACTCTTTTCTATGTTCATGTATTTCATTACACTTTTTGCCCATCTCCTAAACAAGTACCACGTGTGGTACTTGTGGAACAAGTTACATTTCACCTGTAGCCTGCAGGTGTGTGATGATGGTCGAAGGCACCTCTTGCAATTGTGTGTCCTGGTGCAGCCCCTCGCTGCTCCCAGCAAACACATCCCACCAAATGTGTCCCAGCTCCAAGCAGGATCAGAGCAGCAGCTCAAATCCCTGTCCCATTTCAGCCATAGACTCTGGTAAGTTGTCAGCACAGACAAAAACTGTGCTGTCAGCTACATCACATGGACATATCCCTGCCAAGAACAAAGAGAGGTTCCTCCCACAGAGCACATGGAGACCACCTCTAACTCGAGGCCTCAACTGCCTCATCTGCGATGAAGTTTGTTTGAGGCAGTAGGCGTCTCCTGACCTGCTGCCTTCAAGTGTACTGGTGCAGAGCTCCTTCAGTTGTTACTGGGACCTGTACAAGGCTGTTCTCTCCTGGTACTGATTTTGCTTACTGACAATTTTGGGAAGATGGTCTTCCTGAGAAACTGGAAGAGGCTCATGGACAGCTTGGAAGGTTAGTCCATCAGAGCACATGTAAAGAAAATGTATTCTATTTTAAGGGTTTCTTATTTTGTTTTTTTTTTTTTTTTTTTTTTAACCTTACAACATTAGATAGTTTTATTATTAATCTAACAGACTGGGTAGGACGTACTGGGAAGCTCTGCCTGTGTGCTAATGCAAGGAAATGCTTTGTTCAGATATCCTTACAGCAGGAACTGCAGAGCTGAAGCTACAGCTTACACTTACAGCTACAGCATACTTCTGTAGCTCTGTCCTGAGACACAAATCTGCCCTTGCGCTGCCTTTTGAGGCCGCTCAGTTCTGTGCTGCTGCTACTGCCAGCAGGTAGCAGGTTTCTGCACAAAGTCTATTAGTACGTAAGTCATGAAAGTATATGCTTTGTTGAGTATGAACTCATGGGAAAAACATACTGGGGAGTCCAAGGAAACAGCCCTTTTTAATAAGCAGTGGGGATCAAATTATAAAAATCACTTACTTTTACTGTTTGAAAGCTTATGCTTGATAAGTAACTCCTGGGCCAGAGCATCATGGTACTGTGTTCCTACCTCAGCCCTGCTGCAGGGGCAATGCTTCTGGCCCCCTCTTCACCAGGGAGTTGTGCCTCTGTCATACACATGAAGAATATCACATTTATCTGCAGTACAGCCCCAGGTGTGGACCATACAGGTGAAATAAGTATTTTTGCAGTGGTACACAGCACACACAGCACTTCTGCATTTCTCATCACAGAGGACCATCTGTGGTAGGCTGTGCAAACAAAAAGAGTGGAGTTAAAGCTGCTGTCACTGTACTAAGTAGCCTCATCATCCTCCTCACTGTTTAGATACATGAAAATCCAAAATACTGGGTAGTTACAGTTTGACAATCCTGATGCGGTTTTCTCCCCACCTAATTTTCAATATACTTGCTTAATTATAACAACCAGCAATAAAATGTGTATACTGCATAAAGACTGACACTTCCACAACTAAGAGCACAAGAGTTGTGAGAGAATTACAAAAGTTGAACTTAATTTCATGGTTTGGTGTGGCAATCCTTAAGCCTGATTTTAAGTTATCTCAGTAAATCAGGTATTAAGGAAAGCCAGCTGCTTCTGTTAAATAAACTCCATTGTCTAAGACTTAAAGGGAGCAAACCAGCCAGGTGGAGTTATTGATTTGTGAATATCAGTTGGCCTAGCCTCCCAGGCAGAGCGCTCCTGTTCCTTCTAATTGCCAGCCTCTACAAGGGACTAGTGCCCAAGCCAGCAGGCAGGGAGACGTGCTGTTCTGCTGGGCTTTGCTTCCCTGAGCTGCAAACAGTTTATTACCAACAAAGCAGGGAATCTGTCAGTGTAAGAACTCCCTGTGGAAACTTTAGCTCCGTTGAAGACAATGGCAAAAATCCCACAATTTGTGTTGTGGTGTGTGTGTGTTATATCAGACCTGACACAATGCAGGAGGGAGTTCTTTGTCTCACTTCATCAACTGAACAATTTGAAGCTGCTCCACAGATTTGCCTACTGAACTGGATGCTACCTGCTTTTTTGCAATTTCATTCTTTGTCTGCAGCATTAAGAAATCAATCAAATTATGCCTTGACATCCACAAGGTAACTGTTTTCCAGTTTTAAAATTGATTGGTTTCTTGGTGAGGAATGTAATGATTATTCTTTTCTCTCTGGTCTGTTTTAAGTTTGATGAAAAAAACCCAAACCCAAGCAAACACAAAACCCCAAAAAACTTTGTGAAATTAATTAAAAAAAAATGCTAAGAAGTGTTTTTATTTTGGGATGGGAGACCGAAGCTTTGATTTTCTTTGAAGTGGTAGCTGTATTGGTTTATATTGCTTTGTTTTGCTTGTTTGGATCCTGTATGTTAATTTGTGTTGTAATACTTTTAAGTATAAGCAAACATTTTGGAATATGAAGTTTGGATATTAATATGTATTTGGACTTGGGTGATTTGTTTGCAAATCACTCTGTTCTGACCTGTTTTTTAAAATTCTCATTTGCAGTTGATCGCAGCTTCTAAAAATTGCAATTCTAGAGTGTGTTTTAGGGCACCATCTTCTGGCAGACAGCATACACTGTATTTGAATAGCTGCCCTTGCTAGGCACAACTATGTAAAATATTTCTGACTAACACCACTCTGCAGGCTTACAGGTCATTTCTCATTCTAAATCTGCAATAAAACACTATTTAACATTTTTTACATTCTTCTTATTCACTGCAACTGCAGCTATTCACCGTGCTGCACAAACATAACTTGGGACAGACCCTGTAAAATTCCAGGCACAACAGGCGCTTTGTGAACGTGCTGGGGTAGACAGACAACATCTGTCCAAGCACTTATGATTAATGCACCATATATGTATCTTATTTCTTTTATAGCTTCATCTTCCACTTCTCTTACTACATATTTCAGATAATCACACTTCTGTCCAACACAGTTTATTGGCTCATACTTTGGAGGCTGCACAGGGTACTGGCCGTAATTCCTTGCACTCACAGGACACAGTCATTGTATATTCCAATCCAATCAGTAGGCAACCACTACATTTGCAAAAATCCATAATTTTCTCGGCCAGCTCAGTTAGCACTGCACCCACTTAGTACTTTTAAGGCGGTCTTAAGTTATATAGCTTCTGATTTCAGAGACTTGGAGTAGCTACAATTTCTCTTGATATGATAAAAAGAAAGTCCTGATTACAATACTGCAAACCTTCATCCAGCAGAGAAATCAGAGAGCATTAGTGCAATGAATAAAGAATGGAAACACTACATGAGGGTCAGGCTGCCAGACACATGCCCCACTCTGCTCTGGTGGTGAAAAGTATCAGCCTGACTGTATTTGCCTCTTTATACCCATTAAAGAAATGAGGCAGGCTACCAGCACTGACCTCCTGACCTGGCAACACCACACACTTCAGCTGTGATGAGAAGGATTATTTCAGAAGGAAGAGGGCATTGGTTTGTCAAGAACACCACTTACATTTACATTGTATTGTATTTTCCATATAGAATGGTATTATAGAAGTATCACTTGTTAACTGAAAATAATGAACAAATTTACAAGGATAGATCTGTTGCATAGGTGTAACTAATGAAGGCTGGTCTCTATATTTGGCATCCTCTGCACTCTCCAGCTCGTAGCTCCTCTCCAAATCCCCAATAAGGCTGCAGTCCAGTGAGCCCTGTGTCCCACAGGGCTCCGGCCCTGCACTTAGCCAGCAGTAAATGTGCCAGTCCCACACCTCCAAAGCCAAAGTGCTACCACAGAAGCTTCTGGGGGATCTGTCACTTATCTCCAGCCACTGCCTCGGTATTGCAGGGATGGAATTGCTTAATGTTTGCAGGTAGCTTCGAGTGTTGCTGAAGAGGACTGGCAGAGCAATTCCTAAGTATCTTTTCTTTTGGAAATCGTTCTGCAAACTTCTAACTTTTCCTCGTGTGAGTGAAGGAGTCTGCTGATGAGAAAGATAAAGATAACATGTATCAAAAATGCAATTGCCTTCCTTTAATATGACAAGCTATATCTAGAAGTACATGTATTTACTTCATCCTGTTCCTCCTTAAAACAATCAAGGCCTCCAAATCAAAGCATTGCTTCTCCCTCACATACATTTGTCTGCAGGTATAAGTTCCTTGTAGTCATTCTGCTTAGACACTAGCCCAGAAATAATCTCAGGCAAGCAAAAATCAGATAATTGACTTGTGTACGACTTGCTGTATTACCTTCATCCTAATGCCTGCTTTCTTGCACATTCTTTATTTCAGATGCACAAAATGGAAGGCTTCTTGTCCTTACACCTGCAAAGAGAGTAAACAAGTATCTCTACCTATAGGCACAAACAACCCCAAATTTATTTTCCTTATTTTGGGGCAGTAGAAGTAAGGCTTGAAGCAGATATCAATGGTATCTACAGACTGAACACAAGCTGATTTTATCTTCTGAAGTCTAATAAATGGTTAGCAAGAGGTCTTTGTTGTAAAGGTCAGAACTTGAAATGGCACATCAATCTGCTCCCAGCTGTCAGAGTCGAGAGGCCAGACAAGGATGCACCTCTCTCTGGGGTTCAACTATGGAATGGTTTCATAAAGTACATCTAAAATGTCACATAGAAACACTACAAACACTAAATGATTATCTACAAGTTGCAGTGGCTCTTTAGGAAATGGGCTGGCATGGGGCTGTCTGTCATCATGGCCCCAGAGTTCTTTCCCCTGAATGGCTATCATTTGCCTCATAAAGGTGATTCTCTAGACACTTTAGGAATGCCTTCACTCTCCGTCAGAACACATTAGTGAGTGTCTAGTTAACTGCTGTCAATCATCAATGGTCAATATTCCTTTCCATGCTCTGCTGCAGAAAAGGGATGCTGAATTAATAAAATTCAGACACTAGATACATTCTGTAATATTCCACTATTTTCTTGTCCATACATGGCACTCAAATTCATGAAATAAATTAAAAATGCAAGCGTGAAGAATTAATTGTTTCTACAAAAGCAGCCAGAAAAGCTTATCTGTGTTAGAGAATTTTGCATGAGTATAAACAAAGAACTTGAGAAACCTGTGTGACAGCAGGGCTAATTTATATCACTGCAAATAGCATTTTGTAGACTGATTTAATGAGCCGGGCTCAAAAATTGTTAGTGAAGACAGAGCCTACATTAGGTTGCCAAGTCAAAGCACTGGGAAGAATTTCTCATCCATTTTAACATTTAGATCTTGTGCCCTTCCAACTATACTTCCTTCCATATGACCATTACTGCTACTGGGAGTTAAACAAATTGTCATTTGAAAAAATGGAGGGGTTTTAAATTACTTGAAAGCTTAATTAACACTTCAATTGACAATTTTTTCTAAAGAGCAAGAGAAAGTTTAAGTTGGAAAACCCTACATAAATACAGTGTTGGTGACTAGTAGCCAATTAAGGACACTCATACTCCACCAGTTCTGAAAAGCAGCTTTTCATTTCGCACAGCGGCAGTTTCCATTTAGTGGTTCACTGTGTATTGCCAAACTTCAAAAGAACTGACCAGAACAGCCAAGAGCCTGTCCATGTTCTGTGGGAGCAGCCCATGTAAAGGAAATACTTTAAAAATCCTTCACCTTAAAGTGTGCCACAAGAGGGATCCAGGAGTATTCACTGCCCATCTAACTCCTCACTGCCCAGGCATGTGCAGCACAACTGCACCTCCTAAATGCATCACCATGGAATTGCTTGTTCCATTCTGGCCTTTCATGCTGCAAACCAAATGATGACACATTGTTGAGAACAATAAACAATAACTTAAGGAGAAGCCAAGGACACAAAATAGAACACCCTCCCTTTTTTTTAATCCCTGAATGTCTCTGTGGTATTTCAGCTCATATACCACTCAGCTTCCAACTTCACAAACACTCTCAACTTCAGTAAAACAAACGCAGTAAGTTACCAGAATTATATCCTCTACTGTTGTCTTTTTAAAAAGTTAGAAAGTGAAATTAAATAAACCAGTAATTTTATTTTTAGTAAAGCTTAAAACCAAAATACGTAGGCCTTAATTTTTGGAAGATGTCATTAGACATTAAATTCTAAATCTTTACCCCAGTCTTCACTCCTGCCAGCCAAGCAGCAGCTAACTCAAAAGGATTTCACTGTGAACTATTATGCCTCCAAACAAGCCCCTGCATATGATTATTACTACTTAAGAGAAGAAATAAAACCTTAATTGCCTCGTAAAATTGCCAATGCAAAATGGCTTCTAACACAATGATGAGCTGGCCTTCGGTTTTTGTAACATTCTCCTTCAATACAGTTCAATACAATACACTTGCTTTACAATTCACTCAGTCTGCCAACTATAACAGAATCAATCTTGCTGCTCCGCTGCTGTGCCCTGTAAGGCTCACGGCACTCACCGGTGAATCAGAGTTTTGGTTCCCTGTCACAAAGGTGGGAGATTATTTTGGTACAGTGTCAGAAATGACCAATTAATGCATTCTAAGAACCAACACTGACAGCTTTGAGAGTTACCAACACAAATACAGTAGGTTTTAAGACACTGATTCTAAACATTACACTTTTGTCCTACACACAAAGTATAATGTATAAAAATAAGGGCTTTCATCATTCTGAAGGCATGAGGTGGTGAAGGCATGTGTGGTGCTGCAACTGCTGCAGCTGAAGAGCCCAATAACTGATTGTCCAAGAAAAAAAACATTCACAAAAGTTTTATTAAAAAAATTCCCCTTTCACCTCAAACAAGTGAAGCTTAAGTTCTGTACTACGAGGTTATGTTTAGAAAAATGGAAATAATACAGTAATTTTTGAAGGCTATACATTGTAAAATCCCATAAGTCAGCATAATCTTGGACTGTGCAAGCAAATATAGCAAGTATTTCAGATGTTATTTATTTGGTCCATCAGATGTACAGTATAGTAGTAGTATCTGAGTTTACAAAACATCAAATATAAATAACCTGAAACTGTAACAATACACAAAAATTTGCTTCTTACATTGACATACCAGGCAGTACGAGCTGAAAAACTGGAGTAAATTAACAGTTTTACAGTAATGTACACAGTGCCAGCTGATGTTTAAGAACACTGTTAAAACATGGCACTAATTTGCTTTGTTGGATTTTCTTCTTTACTTGTTCTGGATGTGAAAAATGTTTAGGACTAGGCTAAAAATGTTATTCTTCAAGCATCTGTGATTCTGTGAATGCTGGAGGTGAAGCAGTCACACCTGGAACACGGCCCCAGAAAGGGATAAGCAAATGTGCAGGCAGGCCACTGCTGGGAAACTTCAAAGGTAATCATTGAAAAATAAAAAACGTAGTTGCTTAACATCTGGGCATCTGATGATGGCCCTTTACTAAACAAAGGAATTTTTTGTCCTGTTACATGATACCTAGAAGGTATTTACACAAAAATACCATGCTGTTTTCATGACTGTTTAGGTAAATACTTATCTGTAAGTATTTATAGACTAATGTTCCTACTACATTTAATATATGGAATACGGAAAAAACTTCTGAGAGAGTCTATTGATACAAGAACTTTATCAAGAGAAACAGACACAAATTATTTAAGCCAGTGATTTGGTAACCACTTTGAACCAAGGCCTTAGAGTTAGTCTAGTTCTGGACATTTTTCACATCCCAGCACAATTTGTTGTTACAGTATGACATTAAGTGAATCACTTTGTCAAGGGGCAGTTGTAGGTTCCCTCAAATGCTCTTCATCCTGCTCTTAGCTCAGCACACGCTCTTTGCCCCGACGCACTCGCACCCCTTCTCCTCGAGTTTCCTCTTGTGGCTCCTGTTCTCCTCCTCCCCAACACTGCTGGAAGCACCCTCATCTTCAGACTCCACGATCATGAGGTCGTCCTGCTCCTGCTCAGGGCGTGCTCTCTTGGCCCCCACGCACTCACAGCCCTTCTCCAGTTTCCTTTTGCGGCTTTTGTTCTCCACATCATCAGCATTGCTGGAAGTACCTTCGTCCTCAGAGTCAACAATCACCACATCATCCTGGTCTGGAGCTGCAAAAGAGTTGTTTTGAATTCCAGTGGATACTGCAAAGACAGGCTACTCTCTCAAACCAATTTTCATACATAAAAAATTGGAGCATTCTTTATCCACATTCTTTACCATTCAACTGCAAGAGTATCTTAAATGTCCCTGAAATTACTATAAAATATCATTTTCACACTGTTATTCCTTCTTCACCAGAGGTGTGGAAAATACTGCAATAACCCAAAAATACAGGAAATGTATTAGTTAGCAGGACTTTTTTTGCATGTGCAAAACAGAAGAATTGCTGCTGTCTGCAGCAGTTGTCAGGAAAAGAACTTTTGCACACACCAAGCTGTAGTGCAGCCTCTCCCTCCCCTACTGAAGTCAGCAAAATTCCCAGGAAAGGCCACACTCCAGCAGAGAGAACCCGCAAAGAGAAGGAGAAGTGGAAGGGTGAGCAGACTTAACAGGGATAAAGGACAACAATGGATAGTATGAAGAAGGGAAAAGAGAACCAAATGCAAACTTTCAAGACATCTAGTGGATTTTGTTTGCTTTTAAGCACAAATTTACTGTAAAAACTAATTTTATGCAAATTTTTAATATAATTTTAAGTAAATTTTAACAATACTCTTAAAATTTAGTCTTCCCTCAAATAGGAGGTAACATACTTGTGTCTTAAATCTGTGTCTATCTTACAGGCAAAGGAACACCAGGTAAATAATAGAATTTCAAGATGTATGTACTATGAATTGTTGTGCCTTTCATGCTTTTTCTAGCAATTGTAAATGTGCATCTTCCTATTTAGTATCAGTTATACACAGAGGCAACTTAAATGCCTTCTATTTTGTATTGGCAAAGTGAAATCATAAAACTGAAGACAACTTTAATTAGACTGCACTAGTGAAAGACTACTTTGTTTCATTTAATATCGATTACTGTTGATTACCTGTTGATGTTGAGGGTTGTGCTCCATCATCACTACCATTGCTAATGTTCTTGGCTGTTGGTTCTGATGGTTTAGGGCCAATTCTTTCAGGGGTATCACCAACAACTTCAAATTCTACATCTTTTCCTAGGTCTTCACTGCAGAAAAATATATATGCTTTTAAACAGCCAGAAAATAAAATCCTGTCTTCTACACAAAAAAATACCATTCAAGTATTAGAGCACCCTACAACTAGAACAAAATGAGAAAAACATACTGAAAAAGAGGAAAATCTGTCCAGTCCTCTTTTATAATTTATGCTTTATCTATTCCTGAACACTGTTCCACCCAGTGCTACAAACTTAAAATGCTTAGTAATCAGAAAAATCATTACCTGAGCTTACCTTTCTTCCTTAACACCACAGCCCTAATCCCACTGAACACGCAGTGTGTTCACACCTTTTGAAATTTTGTTGGGTTTTATTTTAGTGGCAGTTTCTTGCACATTGGTTGCCCCCAAAATAAATTTGTTTTTGCAATGTAGTCTTATGTTGTGTAACAACAAATTACTGAAATAAACCTCTTTCAGTTACTATTGTAAAAAAAAAAAAAAACACAACAAACCAAGACTACAACAAAAAAGGCCCAAAAATAAAATCAAACAAAAAAGCTTAAACTATAATTTCATAAAAAATAACCATTTCTCTTTTACCGCTGTATTTTCTTTCAGCGGCTTAATCTTTGAACTTCATTCACGTATTTAAACTGTGAGTGGAGAATTCACTGTGAAACCGTTCTATGTATATGAACAAAAATATCCTTATTTCAGAATCCTTACCTATGAAGAACATTTATTAACAGTGTATAGTCCTGGAGGAAATCATCTGCTTGTAGTCGGGTGCCATTTCGAATTCCAAAGTCTGATAATTTCCTGTGGTTATTTGCTACAAAAACAGTAAAAAACCTGTAGTGTATAGAGCTATTTATAGAAGGATCCTTTACACCTGAATAAATATGGAGTATTCCAGAACTTTTATGTAGGAACATAAGATTAACAAGTATTAGTTATATTTAAATAAAAAACTGACATTTAAGCCTATTAGGTGTTAAAGCTACTTATGTTTGATTTTTTTATTCCTCATGCCATCATGTTCAAGCACTTCACAACTACTGCATTTGGGAACATTTTGGAGATGGTTTCTGCATTACAGTAGTGCCTACAAGCATCATGAACAGCTCACCATCTAGGAATCAGAAAATGAAGGGGGTTGCTGGCAGATACCCGTTCCTGAAGGGAATCCTGACACGCCAGCTGAGAAGTGCTTTATTCAGGAAAGCTGAGCTGGACATGCAGGTTTGCACACAATACCACTGGCTATTCTCAAGCCACTTAAAATACTTGCAAATCCAGTTCTTTTCCAGTATTAGCCCACAGGGTGAACACCGCAGCATTGGCTATACAGCTGTTCTGTATGGTCTCTTCCAAGGCTTTGTGTACTCTTACCCCAAAACCCTCAGCAGGCATACCTTCTGTTTCACCTTCTTCTGAAGAGATAAGTATAGTTCCTTTTCCATCATCTATTTGTACATCTGGCGCTACCATTGCAAATTTTTCTTTCAGTATCTGAAAATAAAAATATGGTTATTTAATCAATGTCTATCTTAAAAAGATTTATTAAAAAAAGAATCTTGGATTATGTTGATTTTATTATTCCAGCTCATTTTCAGGCATCTACAGAAAGCCTATAGTTTTTTGTTCCCTTCCATGAACAAAGTGATTGTATTTTTGAGATCTGATATCTACAGGTTCATATATCCTGAGAAGTTTTTCAGAATACTTCATAAAATGACAGGATTATGAATCAATTGTGACTACAGCTATAATGCAGCCATTGAACTTTCAACTGAAATGCAAATTTAGTTTTTTGCTCTCAGATATAAAAAGGCTTTAAAACCACCAAAATTTACAAAATGCAAACATTCCTTCATAAAACATACAACACACATGGGCAAAAAGCATATTGGCCAATTAAGCTCTTCCTGTAGCTGAGAGAAATGTAGAGTGAATATAAACTGGAGATGCTCAGTCAAAATATACTGAGTGAAGACCTAATTTTAATAATTTACAGTATTAGATTCGAAATGAAAGCTGTAACTATTACCACTATAACCACAAGATTTACCTTATCCTGGAGTGTCAAAACAGTAACTTTGTGTGTGTTAAGTTTCACAGTCACTTCTGGCTTACTTGCACATACATAACAATTAGGATTTGGTGGATCCAAAGAACAAGGAACCAATAGCTTCTTCCTGGGGTTTGGCTGCTTGTTCAGAAAAATCTTGAGGACAGACAAGAAAAAAAACAAGTTATTCTGTAAGTAGCAGCATGTATAAACCCTGATTTCCTGCAGAATTCTTCTCCTGGTCTCACAGGCTGTCCTTAAGACCTGTACTTCTCTTTTCATTGTGACTGAAAGTTCCCAGTATATTCAGAATCTACTGAAGCGACAAGTGAGAGACAGTAAAACTACACAATAGTCAAAGAATGTTAAATGTAACTTTTAAACAAATAATAAATAGTAAGAAAACAAAAGGATTTTATTCCCACTTACCGTTCTACACTGATCTATTTTCCCCGATAAAATCTTCAAACCCTCCAGCACGATCAGCCCAGCTATCACTGCATTGGTAGTGGCTATAGCTGGGATAATATTTCCTGCCATTGCTGCAAAATAAACACGAGAACGCAGATTTTTAAGAGCAAATGAAAACAAGAAGATTATAATTTAAATAAAAGAATGTTACATTTTATCCTTACACTTGATATCAAATCTGCTCTTCATATTCATTCCAAACACATGCATCCTGAGGTTTGCAGCAGAAGTGACGAAATCCATGGCAGAAGGGTCATCCTAACAAGAAGTTAATACAAAAAGCAGTTAAAAATCAGATTACTCACTGGAAAGAGTTTGAAACACATGGTTCCTAGAACCTTAAAAACCAGAATTAAAAAAAAAAAGTCTGTACAATATATTGCATTTCAGAGTCAATACACTTCCTCTTTCAGATGGTGTACTCAGAGCAGTAATACTTTAAATACTAACTACAATTTAAAAACGTATGTATTTTAGTAGCAATGCAGTTTATTAGTATAAATAAAATGCCTTGTATGTTATAAAAATGTCTAAATCCTAAGTCTTACAATGTTTCAAACATTTTCAACATTGAATTTTAACACTAAATCAGTTTCAAACACTGGGTGTTTCAGAAAGAAGTATTTTTACTATCGGTTGCAGTAATACTTTACTATTCCTCCCCCCCCCCCATTTACAAACTACTTTTTTCTTCTGCCAAATTATAACTGACTGGAAGTGATATTGTGTGTGGTGATACAGGACAAAATTCTTGTGTTCTTCAACAGAAGTTTTATTGCACACCCATCATCAGCTGATTGCTCGTAACCCCAGTAAAACTCCAGCTACTATACACTGGCTAAGAACACGTTTTGGAGAGAGATAAGAAAGAAAAAGTGAAGTTGCATTATTAAAATATTTTCAAAAATCAAAATATGGCAAATACTTGTGTATTTGTGCTTTTGTAAGTTGGAGAATTTGGTGAATTAAGTTATTTTACTCCACAACAAGTACCCTCAGTGAGTTACGAAATACAGTGTTTAAAGAATAGATTTGTTTACACATGGAAAGTGTTTCCATGAGGTGCCAGGTATTTTTGTTCTAAGAAGTATTATTTTGGAAGGAAACTGAATGAGCCCAACTAATATTTGTAGTACATATGTAGAGTTTATAAATGGCAAATTAACCTTGTCCCATATAAGCGCTTCTCCATCAGCCTTCTCAGCCAGGTGAAGACTCAGGGTTTTAACACTCCTTGAAAACAGATCTGCATAGCTCCTGACATTGAGAACCTGCTGATCCTTCAACACTGCAGAGCTTTCATTCTGCTGGTCAGATATGTTTTGCTCTTTGGGAAAAAAAGAAAAATAAGATCAGGAATATTTGTAAATTCCACAGAAGTTCTCTCAAATAATTTTCCAATTTCAGCAAAATTAAGTATTTTCTAAATTGAAGAACAATATTCTTAACCTACAGTAGCCCCAACATTTTACAATGAATCGGGATTTAAAATTGCAACTGTAGCTATGATATCAGTCACCCAGACAAGCATAAATTACAGCAAATGTAAATTTCCATAAAAACTCAACTTTGAGAAATAAATCTATCACTGCTTATGGTAAGGTGTCCTAGAATAAGCTGACATGTAATTTTCTTAAAGGTATACCTTCTACAGCCAATACTGAGTATCTAAAATAACAACTGTAAAACAGTCTTAGAAAAAACGTTGTCTATACAGAGAAAAATTTGGTGTCTTCAGGAATTGCAAAGAATGAATATGTTTACTATCAGAATTCAACTGTGACAGTAGAAAATGTACATATCACAGAGATGATTAATAAACAGCAGGTACAACATACACATATACAGTAGGAGGAGGGAGAGCTACCTACCTTGCTTTTGTACCTCAGCCCAGTCCAGTGGCACTGGAGGCTTTCTTTTCCTCCACAGCTTATCCATTGTCAGCAGATATCTAACATCATCTTTGAAAAGCTAGGAAACATTAAAAAAAAAAAATTAAAGATGGGGAAAAAAAAGAGACACTGAAAAATCGGCATTACATTGATGAGGTTTTGATTTTCTCCTTGACATTATTTTCAACTACATAAAAACAGATTCTAAAAACTCTCCAACACTCATTGCATAGAGCAGACACAGCTCTGATTAATCTTGGGAGGAGTAAAGTAAAAAAATCAAGAAACAGCAGTCCAAACAGTGGGTTCAGGGGCCTACTGAAGCCATCCCTACAGCTCTTTGCATGTTCTCTCTCAGACAGTGAATGAACACGCCAATGAATTTCCAAAGAAAAGTTATTGCTACCTATGAATATTATATTCAGTCTCATTTCCTCTATTTATTCACTTTCAGTAACTATTTAGAACAAAAACTCCCAGACCAGTTTGTATTTTCTTATGCCAGAGCCTGCTTATACACAAGTGACCTGAGAGTGGTTGTGATTATGCCAGGTGCAACTCCAGAGGTCCCCTTTCCCCTTTCACATTAAAAGTAATTGAAATGGAGTTTTGTGTGCACAGAGTGGCCAAGCTGCTGCAGCCATCTGTACAGATACAGATGGAATTCTGTAAAACAAGCAAACATTGCAAGAGAACAACACAACAGCAAAACTGGTGGGTGTCATAACATGATCACATAATGGATGGCTAGCATTAAATGTCCAAGCTGGGAATTGATTTAACTTTACAGCACCTCATATATTTCAAATAAAGACATTTATCTGGGGTAAAGAAGATACCTTAGTAAAAAGTTTAACTGGATCATAGCCAGTTGATTTAGCCCACTCCTTAGTTGAAACACGTTTAATCTCACCATCTTCATTGGATGCTAGTGCTCTGGCTTCTGCTTCTGCTGGCTCCCCTATTAATAAAGTGATAACCAATATTTTAAATTAAAAACAAAAAATTAAAAATCCCATCCAAATATTACCCCCAGAGTCAATTACCAAAATTATGCAGGGATCATAAAATGGCTTTACTGCACCCAACAAAAGCTGAATTAGGCACATTGCTCCTCTTTGCCTCTGCCACTGCAACTTACTGATTTAACTTGGTACCTCCCAACTCCTTTATTGGCAGAAACAATGAACAATTGTTCCCCATTAATTTTCTCCAACTAATGTTGTGACTTCCTTTTAGTAGTCTCTTTTTCTGGCTAAAGAGTCTTAGTTTGGTTGGGATTTCAACACAAGGAAAAAAAAAAAAACAAAAAAAGAGTCAGCTTCCTACCTCTGGTTCTTTTTGTATAAAAAAAATCCTGTGTTGATTCTGCCCCCTGAACATTCAGAACTGCCTAAACCAGCTACACTCTCTACAGGTTTGCTGATTCCTTCCAAGGACCCAGAGAGCCGTGCAGGGCACGACTTCCCTTTATAAAGGTTGCATTGACTCTTCCCTGAGTGTCCTGATTTGGGCTGGGACACGGTTAATTTTCTTTCTAGTAGGTGGTCTGGTGCTGTGTTTTGGATTCTGTGAGCGAATAACGCTAGTAACACGCTGATGTTTTAGCTGTTGCCAAGAGGTTACTCTAAGTCAAGGACTTTCCAGTTTCCCATGCTATGCCAGCAAGCAGGAGCACAAGGAGCCGGGAGGCAGCACAGCCAGGACCAGCTGACCTGAACTGGCCACAGGGATATTCCAGACCTCAGAACGTCCTGCTCAGCACATAAACTGGGGGAGTTGGCTGGGAGGGGCCGATCACTGCCTGGGGACTGGCTGAGCATCTGTTGGCAATTGGGCAGTCAGCAACTGCATCACTTGTTTATCTTGAGTTTTATTCCCCCTCTCTCTTTATTCCAATTACTATCAGTAGTATTAGTATTACATATTTGTTTGTTTCCATTATTAGCTGCTCTGATCCCAGCCTGTGAGGTTCACTTTTTGTGTGGTTCTCCCTGCTCTGGGTGGGGCAGTGAGCGAGGGCTGAGTGGTGCAGAGCTGCCAGCTGGGGTCAAACCCCAACACTGACCCCCACAACGTGACCACAACACCCTGACTATGGGCAGCCTGCTCACTGCAGACACCAGGCTACAGCTCACATCTCCTGTAACTGCCCTGGTGTCTTTACTTAAATAAGTGGCATTGCATCTGCTACCTTTCAAGTACTTCAGCAGCCATTGTTTTAAGTGACTTTATACTGCCACTCTCTTTAAGATTCACTATTTCATTCTGCACTTCCTGCAGGAACAACCTATCCAGTGATCACTATCTGATGTTCAATGAATTTGAAGAGTTGGAGGATCCTCTAAGCTCCCCATCTCAAGTCCATTCATCTGTCAAAGGAACCAAAAGAAGCAACCAACAATGATGCTTATTCACCTCATTCACTGTGATTACTGCCCTTACAGAAAAATACTGAATAGCTACAGAAACATAGGCATACTTCCCAAACAGATTAATGCTGCAGTGTTACAGGCTAGATGACTTCAAAGAAAATTCCTGAAGTTCCTTGCAAACCCTCAGCTAGGAGTGGAAAATGCAGAGTGACTACAAATATTACTCAGTGCTCTGTTCAAAATACAAGCCTCCCAGAGGCCAGAAACAGAATCTGCTTTAAAGGAAATGGAGCTGAACTCTCTAACCTTAAGAAAGGTACAGAAAGGAGTCATAATCTCTGATACAGAACATTTCAGTAACAGGGTAAGCCATCAGCTTATATTACACTCACAGGCCGCTTCAGGATCAGCTCTGTCAGGTGAGACTTCTTGATCAGCATCTTCTTCTCCAAACAACTGGCTATATAACAAGTAAGAACAACAAGACTAGAATTTCAGCACACCTGGTTAAAGACTCAAATGTTTCCTAATGGATGTATATTCATTTTAGGATTCTTGCTATCAGACTGCCACTTCATATATTGCTTTTTAAACTGCTGGGATTCATCACACATGGACTCAACACTGACAGCACAAAACGCCCAACACAAAAATGAATTTAGCAAAGCAGTTTTCTGTATAATTCAATAGTTCACCCAATTTTCAGCCTAATATTTACACTGCAGTACTGAATGCATTTTTAGAACCTGTGGGATATCCCAGATTCCAACAAACTTTACACTCGTTAGAACATGCATTAAACTGAAAAATATGCTTACTTCATACAAAGATGAAGAATAAAGCAACCTCAACCTACACTGCTGTGCCAAACTATGCTGCTGAATTTTTTGTGCTATTAGAGCTACGCCTAAATACTAATTGACCTTCCATCTTTATAACCACCTCAGAACCCAGGTCAAGGAACTGGAGTTTTTCACCACAATCCATTTCAAATAATTTAAAATTAATTTGAAATTTATTATAAAAATTTCTTTTTAAAGTGTGTCAATTTTATTTCTCTCTGTAGGTTTAGAAACCAGAAGAATGAACCATAGTACCTATTTTTTTCAATCACTTACTTGAACAAATACTTAGCCCACACAATGCAATGGATAGGCTCCGAGGGCGTATTTCGGATTGTGCAGCCTGGGAAAGTCTTCTGAGTTGGTTTAGGCTGACATTCATAACATTCTGTCACTCCCTGGTGAAAAAATGAAGTATTTACTTGTCACACTGAAAAGCCTACTGATAGTTTAGGCTATTAACAGATGAACGGTAACTCTATCTCCAAACACCCGATCCCTGCTGTCTAAAATAGCCAATGACAAGAGTAACACCCCACCTAACCTTTTTGATAACTGTTACTTGTCCAAGGTAGCCTGCAGTTCCACTTTCTATAAGAGGAATATCAGCAGCCAGACACATCCTGTTCACATGGTTACGGGCAGCTGCAAATCAAGAGGGTTTCAAAGAAAAAATTTGAATAGTTCACAAAAAAAAGTTTTACTTCCCCAAATTCAAGCTAGCATCCTATGCCCTTATCCTTAATATAGCTTGTTTCATTATAGAGCACTACACCATTTTCACAAAGTCCAGTTTCCCATTCTCACAAGATATATTGACATGAATAAACACAGCAAACTCAGCTCACTGAAGCTAACGCTGTGTACCCACAATACTCATCAGTCCCCGTGAAGCAGCAATTAGCAGTTAACATTTACTTTCAAAACACCTGCAGAGGCACTAACCACCCTTTCGAGTTTGTAGCAAAGCACACAAGGCTTAGCCCAACTACAGATGGGTTAAGAGGATACTTGTTATTCAAATTATTGCAGCAAGGAACAAGCAACATCTGCAATATAAAATCATAGTGAAAACTTCACCTCTGTTATCCAGAGCATTCATAACCAACGTAAACTGGCGGAAGAACTCTACGTTATAGTCAGGGCTACAGAAGACAAAAACAACATTTCAAATGGCACATCAAAGTGGCTGGTTATTACTGCACAACAGAAACTCCACACATGCAACCGACGTTCGTGTGATAAATTACACATATAAATTTATAAATTTAGCTTCTCTTTAACTGCCCCACTTGTCTTCTGCCCATTTTAAAACTGGGTGAGAGCATGAATTTTATGCTGCTGGAAGGAAGCTACTGTAATTAGTACTGATTTGACCAATGAAATGGGCAGACAAGGAAAAGTGATTAAACTGCTCTGACCTAATGAGTAAATTGGCTGAGCTGTGGTAACTGACCTTAAAAACCATCAGCTGTGGCTAAAACATGCACACTGTAATTACCACAGCTCATCAGACTGTGCATAATTCATTGTACTGTGATAGCTCCAATGGTTTGACTGTGTGTCCATACCCTGAGGAGCCAACATATGGGACCTTAAATCCTGACACTTCAGTTATCTTTACATTGTGGTTTTCTGACTTAGAGTAGCAGGTGGAAAAGAAGAGAGAGTAAAGAGGTAACAGGATTAATGGTTTCAGAAGAAGGATGCAGTGAGTCATTGTTTCACTAGCTAATACCAACATCAGAGTTCAAACATTCATAGTACAAAATATCCATTTTTTAGAAATTGGGGCAAATATAAGTTAAACATGAGGAACAGCTAATGAAAGCCTACATAATCTTGTACTCATCTCATGGGTTGCACATCATAAAGACTAAATTTTAAGAGCTTGGGGCATATATAAATGACAGTTACCTACACACACGCAAACGACCTAATTTTTTTAATCACAGACTCAACATTCATGTGCCTTTTAATGTAATTACTGCTCAAGACATTAGGGCATCCTTACAGTGTAGAAACTTATATGGCAAACACTGCCAATAAAATGAAAAATAGACACAAACAAATGACTACAGCTTACTAGCAGAGCTTAAAACCCATGCAAAACCCACACTCCAACTCAGGTGTGTGGTAGTTCACATTTACAGCTATTTCTCCTTTCTGAGGTAGCTTTGCAAAACATCTTAAAACACACCATTGTAGCATTTAAATAACACAGCACTTGCAAATCAAACATGTAATTAGAGCTTAAAACCAAACATACTTCATGATGCTATCATGGTAAGCTATAATATTAGCTTCTGGACAAAACTGTAACACGCTTTCCTTGGCAACCTAGAAACAAAACAAAAAAAAAAAGAAAACAAAAAAACACTTATTACTTTTTCCTTCCTTCTAAAAGACAGACTTGATACCAGTTGTGTATTCAGTAAGTCGACTACCTTAAGAGATTTAAATGCTTTAATAATTAAATGCTTTGGACAGCCATGATCAACCAACCAACACTTACCTCTTCCCAGCAGAAACTAAATTGCGACATTTTTCTAACATTATCCATAAAATAATATTGAGTAATAAGACTTGGGCTTTGACTTTTTCCTCACCTGTGATTTTGATCTTCCAACATGTTTCTTTTGAAACAGAAACTGTCTGTTGAGATTGCTGACATCAATAGTATCCAAATCAATCTATAAATACACAAGAGAGGCATTTCACTTTCACAGAAAGGAACAAAACCATTAGCAGAGTTTGAAGACAACTGACCAAAATGCAGAAACTTTACAGACCCCTTTTCAGACCTCTCAGGTGTTACACCAGTACTACAGCAACTGAACAGGCACCAGTGGTCACCTAATGATCTTCAGGAATCCCTGTGTTATCAATAATTGCTGACATGGGAGCATGACAAAAATAAAGGGCTACATGAAAACAAACTTTCTGAAGAGAATCCCTGCTGAAAACGCACGTGACACTGGAGATACACCCACACAGCAGTGAGTAGAAAGTCAACACCGACTGTCCTGCTTACATAGGATAAAGATTTTAGTGGCAAGTCCTGAGGAGCACGGTGCACACTCAGGTGGGAAACTGCAGAAATCCATCGAGATAGGTCCAGCCAGCCTCTCCCTGCACTGCCCACCCTGAACACTGGCTCTGTGCTTCCCCAAGGCCCAGGAAAGGCTGCTCCAAACCATCTGGTCCTTCCACTTTATATGAGCATGCCTTTAAGCACCTGAATCACCAAATCAAGGGCTGCATCTTACACACACTGCACGGCAAAAGCTTTTACAGCCTGGCCCCACGACTAACTGCCTAAGTGCATGTTAAATTATGAAGTCTACTTACAAAAAAAGAAATCACACCACAGTCAAAATGTTTAAAAACATACAGCACCAAGCAGCCCTGATGTACAGCCTCAAAGGATGCCATGCCTGCAATTCCCCAACAGCTGTGTTTCTATTTATTAATATATACACAGGAACAGCATAAATTCAAACATCTTTAGCCCCCACAAGAATTAAGAAGATTTAACTAGAACTTTGACGTTTATTCCTAACTTTGTTACCACTACTTTTCATGCAAGTCAAGTTTCTTTGATCAACAACTCTTTTAACAAAAGTCTCCTCATGTCCTTAACATTTTTAATGAGGAGTGTGAGAGCTTTTCTGAGCATCAGATATTTCTCCCAAAGTCCCACAGGTAATGCTGACATACTCAACACAATAACACCTTCAGCTACACACAGAGCACTCTCAGACTGACTGTGCAGTGTGAAGTTTAAACACGGCCTACTCGGGGTGTTCTCACACACTTTTAACTTCATTAACCAAAGCTGAATTATTGAAAAACCATAGCACACACTGACTGAACATCCTTTACATGTGAGATCCAAACTGCAAGATTAAATTTTCTGCTTTCTGAAGGGACTACTTTTAACTGAAGCACTAAGTTCTAACATAATAAGAACTGCAATAGCTACAGAATTAAACATTAATAAAAGCAGCTGTGGCTGTAGAGCAAACAAAAAAGATACAATGTTTTAAAAATACAGTATAAAACGGAGACAGTTAATCATTACTACCCACAGTGCAGTAGTAACTACCCATGGCCATGTCTCTTCATGAAAATGGTATTTGCATGATTTACATTTCCACCTCCTTTCCCTCCTCATAAGACACGCAGAAAGCTTGCTTAGTCCAAATCCAAAAAGCCCAAGAACCTCAAGGGAAAATAGTAAAGTGCAAAACTCTGTTCAAACCTTCACTGTCCAGAAAGCTCTGAGTATTTCAACTGGAGACAATGACAAGTGACATCAGCTCCTGTTGAGAACAGGAATTACAGCACGGAAGGGAGCAAAGGAAGTTCTCCTCCAGAGAGAAAACTTGAGACCATTACACCTCAACAGAAGCTTCAGTCTAGCTAAGAATGATCAGAATTTAACGCTCACTTATAACACAACTACACTGGTCCCATTTCTCTAACCTGGAAGAAAAGGCATCATAACTCAACAGCATATATTCATGTTCTTTAATCAGACTTGGATCTTGAAAAAACTTCATTTTGATCTTCATTCATAGGACAAGGGTATGCCTCTCAATACAGTTTACTTAAGTCACATATTACTCAGTTGTCTGGTATTCCAAACTATGAATTTTGTTTTAGTATTAACATTCTTGTTTTAGAAAATCACAACTTACTTATAAAAATAAAAGGCATTTTCAGATGTTTAAGTTTGTAATATTTAATAACTGAGGAAAACCCTCAACAATATCACAAATGTTGATAGAAGCAATTTATTCTGCTAACAGCAAATTCCCTCTCTGTGCAACAATTCTTTTTTTACTCTCACATTGTCTTCTACCCACCTGCTGCCTATCTTAACAAAACATTATTGTCCTGCATAAAACACTGCCAGTGACAGTCATATGAAGATAGCCCTGGTCCAACATGTACTTAAGTTAATGGAGTCCAACCAAGTCAGCCTTGAAAGGCAATACCAACCCCAAACTATACTAAGTGAAACAATAAGCATACCCCAATGAGATTTAGGTCTAATGACTAACTGGATAATCAGGAGCTATTACACTCCCTCTGTTCTAATGGACTGCAGGAGTACATAACTGACACAGTAAAGTAGGGGATAAAAAGCAGGGGAACAGTGCAGGAAATGCTTCCACTCCCCTGCAGTTATTTATTTCCCTGGTGCAATGTTCAAACTGGATAGGCTCTCCAACCAAAGGGACAATTTGCAATTAAACATATTCCACAAGTTTAAAAAGCATTCCAATAGGAAAGTCTGAGCTGTAAGAATAACAAGGCAAACCAGTAGCCGTTTTCTTCTACAAGCTGATACTGTTTTAGAGAAGAGCTGCTCTGCTCAGCACGTCTGACTGCAAACCCAAACTCCTCACAACCTGTCACACAAAACTCTCAGATGTGACTCCTGGACACGTTACTAAAAGGGTATTCAAAGGAAACAGACCTGTATCCTAGCTGGATGTAAAACCTCATGCTCTTCCTTACTACAACAAGAAACCAAAAAAGGACTGGGCACCTGGCAATCAAGACTTCACCACAAGTATTCCTCTCTATCCTGTTTTCATTACTACCCTCTCACATCTGCCCTTCCTGTACGCATTCACAGATTAATATCTGGAAGCAAAAGTGAAAGCACGAGCCCGTAAGAAGCGCCAGCACAGACGGGTTTACAGTCCGGGATCCAAAGCACAGTTCACCCCTCCCGGGAGCGTTTCGCTCAGCAATTCATCACCGGACCAGCACCCCCCGCACGGCAAAGACGGCACTGGCCAAAATTAAGATTTTCAAGATATTGCCGGGCAGCAAACACGACACGGCGCGGTATTCTGAGCAGTTCCATTCGCGGGTTCCCGCAGATATACGGGCTTCCCAGGAAGGCTGCCAGACCTCGGCGGGGGAAGGAGGAGCTCCCGCGCCCGGCGGGAGCCCGGGCTGAGGGGGGACGCCGATGGCGCGCAGGCCGCGGCCCCTTTGTGGCGCCCCGNGGGCCGCGCCGACACCGCGCCCCCGCCGAGCGGCACCCGCGGCCCCGGGCTCGGCCTCCCCCGCCCGCCGGCCCCGGAGCGCCCCATCCCCGACTCGCACCACGTAAATGCTGCTGAAGCCGGTGAGCACCAGGTTCTTGAGCAGCTCGCAGCCGATGCCGCCGGCCCCCACCACCAGGACCCGCGCCTGGGACACGGCCTGGGCCAGCTCGGGGTGCAGCGGCCCCGACAGCGGCGCCGCCATGACGGACACGGCGGCGACTCCGCGCGCCTCCTCACGGACCCGCCGAGACACAGCGTCGTCCGCCCGCCCGCGTGCAGCGCCCCCTACGTCCCCGGAGGACTGCGGACCGCGCACTGCCCGGGAGAGCCGCGAGTTCGAGCCCCGCTCTCGCCAGGGAAGCCCCAGGGTCGCATGCCTGGTGAAACAGGAGAGTTTTATTTCTATATTTATTTTTAATATAGCTATATTTTACACACACCTATTTTATATAATTATATGGTCAATATATTTGTATATTATACTGCTATACTGAGAGTTCAAGAAGCATTTAGACAACGCTCCCAAGAACATGGTGAGATTCTTGGGGTGTCCTGAGAAGGGCCAGGAATTGGACTCGATGATCCTCATGGGTCCCCTCCAACTCAGCATATTCTCTGATATTTACAATATATTTATATTTATTTCTAACTACTTTTTATTTTTTGTATTTATTTTATGACTTCACCTAAGTTAACTCGCTTGCCTGTAGATGTTGATATGCTAAGCTACAATTATTCCATAAAAACACAATTTTGCAAACATTCCATCACTTTAGGTCATCCTGCTGTTCACCTGTGTGTGTTGTTTCCTCTCTTCCCCCCACCCCCCTTATTTTAAAGCCACACTTTTAGTGCATTAATTTATGTTGCATCATTAAAGCTGTACAGAATGCTCTAAGGACACCTAAATTACCTCTCCTTCAGTCAGTTAAGATATTGCAGTTCAGCCTAAGCCAACAAGGAATGGCACAGCAGAATGCAGAGTTTTGAAAAACTAAAGCTGCACAATCACACTGTGGCACCAAGGCAGGTGCTGAGCCCACCGCAGTTCTGTACCTGTGAGGACACAAGGTTAACTCACTCCTCCACCTTCTCCCCACCCAAAGCCACTGTCACAGCTCACTTAACTGTGCAAAAGGAACACTTCCTTCAATGGAAAAACACAGAAAAGCTTCATGTTGGAAGGCTGAAGGGCCTTGCTGTCCCTTCAGCCAAACCCCACAGAATTTCCAATCCATGGTCAAATCACAGCAGAATTGCTTTATAAAATCAAGCTGGCATTAAGTTCTCCACTGCTAAGAGTTTCTCAAACCTGGATTCTGTGTGGCTGATAAATGCGAATAGTGTATGAGAAGAATTTTGTCATTGCAGTTTTCTCCTTTACTTCCCTCCCCAAATGCTGAGTAACTGTTACTGTGAAACAATCACTACACTACAATTTCCATGTGTAACTAAAGCATGAAAGATTTGTATCCACATTTTGAGGCATGCCAATATATATGTCAATCAGCTGTTTTTGGAAATAAGCATAATGCCATTAAACAAATGTAATTTTTCACCACATCTGAGGAAAATTCTGTTACATAATTTACACACTCGTAGTAAAAAATCCCAAGAAACGAACCACACCAACAGACATTTCAGCTATGCAGAGAAATACAATTTATTTAAATAATGTCTGATCTGGGTCTTCTTGTATGAAAATAAATTCTTCAAGAGGGGTTTGTTGATTTGCAGGCCAACAGCTTTTCTCACATGTGTAAACAATAACAGTTCCAAATTCCACTGACAGATCTGAAAAACAAAGCAACAAAGGTATGTAAAGGTATGAAAAGTGACATCATCAGGGGCTATTGCTTACCACTGTACTTCAGTTTTTGCACAAATTATTAATTCAGAAAATATTTCTCATATTCAGGCTCCTCTGTTAATAGCAGCTTCTAATGTTAAACATTTTAAAGGAAGCCAAATCAGAATTTTCAAAGAGCTTTTTAAGTGTCACAGCATTTATTCTTTTCCAAGGCCTCCTCTAAGAGATGATAAAGACAAATAGTCCCAAGGCCATGGAATTATCCCTATTGCACTTTAATTAAAATTCCCTAGTGAGCCAGCCAAGCTGCAATCAGACAGTCTCCATAAAGCAGGGCTCTCTCTTCTGCTCAGTGAAATCTGTAACGGAGACAGCAGAGTCTCTGGAACAGCACCACCGTGGTCAAGCACACGTGGGTAGCAAGAAACAACCCAAACTGCAGTTCACTACACTTTTCCCCAAAAGGAGTCTGTTTCAAGTACTGATTCAAGCAAGTCAAGCACCTGAGTCACTCTGGAGCATGTTGACCAGCGTGGGCATCAGCTGGAACTCAAACACTCTGCTGCTTCCACAGTTACTGCAGGCTGGAATTCCCTGGTCCAGGTTGGCTGGAGGACACGTTATGAATAAAGGCTGGCCACCCCAAGAGTATCTAGGAGAAGACAGGGAGGAAAAACATTATTTTTTTTAAATCGGAATTTGGTAGGAAAACTTATATGTTGGCAACACTGCTCAAGATTTGCTGAAATCTCGGAATCTGCTTCAAGTAAAAAACATAGTTGTGAGTCTGAATCATTGCCTCAGCTTCAAAGGAAACATTTAACAAAGAATAAAGGGGGGGGGGAAATATTTGGAAGGTTAAAGCTTGGAAAAATCTTAAGCAAAGAGCTGCATTTAAAGGCGACAAATGCTTTGAACTGACACCTCCAAAATACGTAGTACCGGACTCATTGCATTAAGCAAACTATGCTTTCCTGAAGAGTGGAATGCTAAACAGTGGCAATGAAAGATAAAAATCAACAAGGAAAAGACTTGACACAGAAAAGGTCTCAAAACCACTGCAGCGATGCCTCAGAACTGACGGTGTACTTTAAGAGCTGTCAGAGCTTCACAGCTCACAGGAAACCCAGACCAAGGATGGCTTCCACTGAATGCCAAGCAGAGAACTCTGTGTTCTACTGAAGGTCAGCAAGAACCCAGCAGCCAGGAGAAATGGGAGTCTAAGAGTGCATTGACAATCCCCAGGGAGGGCAGAGGGAGGCTGAGGAAAGGTTCTAACCAGGGACAGTCCCAGGGAACACCAGAGGTGATGTTTTAGAGGAATGGCAAGTTCAAAGGGCACAATACTGCAAACTGATAGAGTCAGTGAAAAGCTGTCTGAAAATGCTACTTGTACGCTGCATCTGTACATCTCCTGTATCGTCTTTGACAATCGATAAAAGTTTCTCATCTTTCTTTTCTGTCTAACCAGTCACTCAGACTTTTAACTCCTCATCAAAAAGGGACCAGTTAGTTCCACCTGGTTCTGGAAACTTGATAAACAAAAGCCCTGACACTACTCTGGGACAGCCTGACCAGACAGGCAGCACTGGACTCCCTGGAACAGCTGGTGTGATCCATGAAAACCTGTATTTGCTGGTACTAGGAACGACTTCTGATTTAGTCTTTGTTATACTCTCATCTAGAATTAACTCCTCTCTCAGGAAGAGCAGCTGTGCTGAGCATACACCTGCTTCTGTTCTAGGAAAAGCAATAGATTTACAAGACCTGAGGACTGCTGGGTCCTGAGCGGTGTCCACAACAAGCTGCAGAACTGGGGCTTTAAAATGAGTAATTTCTTGCTTTAGTCAAGGGCAGAGATTAGAAATTCCAAAGAGGTTACAAAATCTCAGAGCAGCAGATAGCCTTGGAAATCTATCACAACAGCACACCACTGTGTCATACTTCCACCTCAACACTGTCTCTTGGAAACTCCTGTGCCTGGATTTCAGTGAGGCTACAAAGACAGTCTGGGTCTCTTCTCGTCAGGTCTTATGCCAAGGATCTTAGTCAGAATTACGATCTCTGATCCTGCTTTGCTTCTCATCTACTTAAGACTTTGTATAAAAAAGCCCAATTAGGACTGAAGTCTGAACACAGACATAGCAACAGCCCCCGTAGCAAATTTTTTGATAAGGAAATTAAAACATACATATATTTCCAATTTAAAAATTTATTGTTACGTGCTAACCATCCATGCCTATGACATGTACCTCCCTGTTACAGCCAGATTATCAACATACCTTAGAATCTGTTCAGGACACAGAGATATTCTTTTCATGAATTTGTGGAATGTGTAGTCCCAGCCTTTGACTTCACTCTTCTCATATTTTTCATTACCACCTTCACCTGCAAAACTGTAAGAAAACAAGAAACAAACGGTCCAGTAAGGTTTTCAGTATGACACTCATGTTTTAAATAAGCAATGGTTACCATATGCTCACATTAAATTATACTAAGTACACTGAAAGAAGATACACGTGTTAAGAGACAATTCCTGTTAGAGGTTGCAAGCGAATATCTTCCTTTTAGTTCCTAATTTTTTTGGTGGCTTACAATTACTAACAGCATTTCAAATCATCACATGGGATTCAAATCCACCAGATACTTGCTTTATTCCTTCACAAGACCCTTCCGTTAATAACTTTTCAGTATTTTCTGGTTTTTATATTATGATGTTGTCTTTTTCAATTTTGAATCATGCACAATTAAAGATCTACAATTTTATAAAGGTCAACAAAACTCAACAGGGACACCATTGTTGAAAAGTGCAGATTCTGCAACTGACAGCAGCTTTTGCTATAAACAAATTCAATGCTGGCCACACTTCAGGCACAAATGGCCGAGATGTAAGTGCTCACTAGGATCACACAGGTTAAATATTTTACTAAGAAAATATTTTCAATAACTATGTTCAAAAATTGTTATTTAGACAACTTTCACTAAACCTTCAGGTGTCTTACCATCATCCCAGTCTTTAGCCAAAATCCCTAAATAATTAAACTCTTAAAAGTGCAACTGAAATCTAAGAAAAGCTTTAGCCCTGTAAAGAAAAAAGTGTGAAATGTCATGATATGAAGTCATGCCATTTAGCATAGATATTGTTTCAACCACTCTGGTTTGGATCCAGAGATTGACCATCCTCTGCTCTGTCTGGAGGCCAAGAACGTTCCAACGGCTGTCACTCAGAAACAGATGCATTTTGAGTAACTGCAGATTTGACAGCACTGGGTGCACTGTTCTGTTCTTCCAGCACAGAATTACACACCAATGGTTCCTGGAAGAGGTTCCAGACAAAATCTTTCAGGTTTAGTGAGGGTACCATTTAGATTAACAGTCAGCACACAGGAAACTACACAATTCCTTCAGTTTCACCATGAAATCCAGAGCTATTCTCACCTGTCTGACATCATCTGTTCCAAATCAACACATTCTCTCTGCTGATACTCCCTCAGTAGTTTATCTGCATGAGCTGTATCACAAAAACCCATGAAGTCTTCCTCGTCTACAACATTAATGTAGAAGGGCTGGAACACAGGACCTGAACCAGCCACTGCCATCACCATCTCCTCACTTGCTGCAGGATGTGTGTCCTGGTGACCTGGGTCATCCATCTCCTCATTGGCTGCAGGATGTGTGTCCTGGGGACCTGGGCTATCAGACAGGTGGAGCTGTTGGAACTGGGATGCACACTCCACCTCGCTGCTCACAGCTTCCTTTAGGCCAAGCAGCTGGAGGGAGGCACAAGCAGGAGACTCTGCTCCATCACAGGCTCCCCAGTCATCTGCCTCCTCACACCAATCCTTTGCAGCAAAGTTTGATTCTTGTTTCTGAGAATCACAAAAAAAAACCCAAAACAAACAGGAAGAGAACGTTGCCAAGGTCTGCCACCCTACTGCAGTTCAAATACAGCTTCTAGCAGATGAGAAAACTAAGACCTTCACCTAATGCTCAGTGTTACTGCCCCTCCTCTCCTCACAGTGGTACTTCCCAACACATTCACTTCTCGCACCAGCAGTGTTATGGCAAAAACATCTCACACTGGAGAATCAGAACAAGAATTCATCAGCCTTTTGAGAGGCCCTTGTGCCTCCTGCTGCCATGCCCTGGCTGTGGCACAGTCCCTGCCAGCTTCCTGAGCACCTCCAGCTGAGGCAGGTACTGCACCACAGGCAACCCAAAGGGCAGAATATGGAAGGAAATAATAGATACCAACACCATCATTTTACTAGAGTAAAAGCTCATTTAGCACAGGCCAAAATTTCACACTGCAAACGCATCAGCTGAATAAAGCCTTCCTGCATGCCTTCATGAGTTTGATGCCTCCTCTTCCAATCTGCTTAATCCTATGTGCTGTTCTTCATCACAAATATATTAAAAATAATTGAGTCAGATTAATTAAAATTCGTGATAAATTTAAACAGATCAATTTAAAGTAGAAAATAAAACATCTTTAAGATCCGCACCTAAACAGTATAGCCCAATCACTTGAAGTTGAAAACTAAGATTTAGTTAGCTGAACTAATGAAAGTATAAAGTGTCAGTTCTGGCTGTACAGCTGGACTGCACTCTTCACTTTACAAGCAGCCTCACAAAGACCACAAGCAGTAGGTTAATCTTCTAGTAAACAACGTAGTGCAGTGACAAAAATTCTGTGACCGTGACTTCTTCACACAAGCACAGAACGTGAGGGGAAACCATCCCAGAGTGCAGCTTCTGGAGGAAGATTATGGTTACTGAAACAAGGAGATGTAGGGTGTGCAAGTCACTCAGCGCAGCTGCGGCTCTGTTTCAGAGCGTCCTCCCTCCAGCCCCGGCACCGCCCGGGCAGGCAGAGCTCAGCTGTACCTGTTTGACGCTGAGATCTCGGGTTTGTTTTTCCTGGGCCTGCGAGTACTGGGAGCGCAGCACCTTCCAGCTTCGATGGGCCGGGCAAAGAGAAAGAGAGGGTGAAGGCGGGAAACTGACGAGCAGCAGGAATAACCATAACGATGAGTGAGAGACAAGCACCCGCGGTCCCCGCGCTCACCTGCGGGCGGCTCCCCAGCAGCGCGGCGCGGCGCAGGCGAACACGTGGAGCGCGCGGTGCGCGGGGCCGCGCTCCAGCGGGCAGTACACCTGCACCAGCAGCGCCAGAGCCCGCGCGCACTGCGCGCACCGCGGCGGGGCCGCGCG
>VZRN01000759.1:299177-321993 GCA_013397935.1 Dasyornis broadbenti | reverse complement strand
CTGCGCTCACGGGAGCCCCCTCCCAGCTCCCGTCTGTGGCACAGCTGAGGCACGGAGCGTTCGCCAGGGGCACGGTGCTGTTCTCTCCCTTTCCTGCGAGAGGCCGAGCCACACAAGACTCCAGTCTGTTCCTTTGGATCCTGCTTGTCGTGTAACTTGGCAAAAAAGCCACTTCACTACTCCTGTGTGCCCTGACCCACTGCAAATGGGCCAAAAATGTGGTCGCAGCTGTGGGAGACTGGGGGTGCAGCTCTGCATGTCAGCAGCTTTTCTCTTTGGTAATGCTGAGCTAACAACGTGCGGGGAACACCACCAGCCTTTGCTCTCCGCTCTGCCTGCCTGGGCATCTGTCCTGCCAGCAGTGCTTCCTCCCTCCCTGCAGCCACTGAACTGGGAATTTGCCAGGAAAGGTTGAAGGACACACAGTCGCACCCCAGAATGGTTTGTGAAAGAGCCTTAAGCCTCAGGTCCTGCACAGCAACCTGAAAGATTCATACCTGGAACCCTTTAGGTTGAAGAAAGAAATGGGGCACATTTCTGGCTTCTTGGGTGTGATTTAACCTCCTGGAATTAGCCTCTGTCAGTTAAGTGAAAGAAAAGGAAGTTCCAAAAAATCAAAAGTAATATTTATTTATAACAATTCACAAAGCAATAAAACAAGTAGAAATTTTCTTTCCTCTTTTGTGAGATGTCAAGCCCATCTCACAGATGTAGCTTCACGGATGCTCTGCTCCTTACAAGCTATTTCCAGTTAAAGAAAGCAGAAAGAGTCTGTAAGAAGGACAAGGGACCATATTCTTCTGAAAGAAGAGGGGAATAACCTTGTATACGATAGGCTGACTCTTATGGCATATTCTGTATAGATAATTACTTACAGATTTCAATTAATTTGCCCATTTCCACCTCATTATTCCATTTTGATATACATTGAGTAGGTACCATGGTCTGTTTGAACCTGAAAGATTGTGGGGTTTTTTCCTGCTTCTTCATAAAATTGTGATTTTTAGTTTGACAAACCTTCCAAATTCCCCTTGTTTCTCTCCTTTCGCTGTGATCAGGACACCAGATCACATAACAGTGAGAAGGTGATTATTACTCTGCATCCTGACAAACTCATTTTGTTTGACTTTTCTCTGGGTTTTGAAAGCAAACTTTACACCCTACAGCTCCTATAAATCTGTGTGATCTCTCCTTTCAGTTTGCATTTCTTTCATGAGTTGTGCCCAAAACTCCATTTTGTGTTCTTTCAATTTCTCTGCTGCCTTTTGCTCCAGGTCTATTCCCAGGTATCTTTCCTCCAGGCCATATTGAGGCCAATGGACCAAGCCTTCTCCATTAGGATTTCTGGAAAGAACAGAGTGAAAAGTTAGCTCTTCATTTGCCAATCCATTGCTCTCCGACTGCACAGGTTCAGAGCATTTCAGAAAACCGACATAAGCCCAGACTACGTGATTCTGGTACCTGAATAGTTGGAGAGATTTTTATGAAAATGCTCATCAGTGGAACAGCAAAAGTGTAACAGTTGCCATTAGTTTTAGATCTAAAACTCCACTGCAGATGGAGTAACAGCTCTTAGATTCTTTTTTTCTATTTGTGTCTGGGGGCTCATTTAAAAGACCATTAAGAAGAGAAATTGCTTCAGTATTTATCTTAAATTCTGACAAATTTCTAGGAACCACCACATAAATACTGCTTCAGGCAGATAAGTATGTTCCAGGCACCACAGAGAAAACCTGAGCTGTAATTAGCATTGTGATTCTCACCCATTTTTAGCAAAGTTGGTCCAGTAGCTCATAACATTTCTGCTAAGTTTAGCTTCTTCTTTTGTAGCACCTCCTGCAAAGGGAGATGTGAGAAGGCCACATTAGAAACTAAATAATTAGTAGCACCTCTATCAATTCCAACAGACTATAATCACTTCCACTTGTTGCCCTGAGCTATGGGAGTTTTTTCTGGGAGAGAACTGCTGAATGGTTTAATGAAAAGTATCTGCTACTGAAGAGAGAAAATGTTTATGCTCATTACAATGCTTCTAAGAGAGAAATTCTGTTCTAAAGCCCTGCAGTAAGTAAAATGAGTAATTATAATGAGGTTTTAAAAGGGCTATGGAGTAAGCATGGATACATCACCAGCTAAGAATGGCTTTCCAAAGACAAAGGCAATCTCAGCTCCATGATCTGCTTTCACAAACTCTGGTACAACACCTTCCAGTGAACTTGGTCGATGCTGGAATTCATAAAAGTAGACTGGGTTGCCAGCATCTAGAAGAGACGGAAGACTGTTAGTTTGAGAGCTGAAAATACCTGCTCCAAAGATGATAAACTTTCATGACAAGCTATTTGGGGTAAATGAAAACACTACCAGTTGTCTGGATAGTGCAGAGTGCTGCCTGCTGTCCACAGCACCCCCAGGGTAGAATTCTGCAGTTGTTCTAATGCTGCTGAGTTACCTCTGTGGTGTCTGGCCACTTCCACGGCTGAGATGACGAAGAAGACATCTCCGATTGCATCCAGGAGGCCATCTCGCACCTGAGCAGGGCTTGCTCCATCCCCTATGTACTCCTTGTACACTCTGTCAACAACTTCAGATGTAACGCCCTGAAGTAACGATAAAAGTACTTATAATGATGATGAATATAGTTCGGAGTAACAGCAGTAAATGAACGTGGCATCTGCATGTCCCTGGCTAAATGCCAAAATCACCTTTCAGAGAAAATCCTCAGCTGTGTCAGTGTGGCTCAGAGCTCAGGATTGGAGTTACACAGCAATGGGTACAGGTGTTCTTGGGGAAAGAGGGATGCAAGATCTAAGGATCAAACAACTTTAGATAAACAGTAGTCAGGGATGCTGATTGTTCTCCCTTCTGTGGAAATCACCCTCACAAGAGCAAAGAAATCCTGCTGGATTTCATAAAATCCATTGATTGTTGTAGATGGCTATAATTTGTCCCTTTCAGAATACGCCTGGGCTCCACATTTCTAAGTTCATGGTGGATGTTTGTGTCACTGAAAGATGCTTTGCAAGTACTGGCCCTGTTTATAGAATCCTCAATTCTTTAATCTGTCCTTTTCTATACAGCAGTTTCAGGAGAGCACAAAGGAAGCACGAAGACAGGAGATTTGTAAATTACAGGGAAGCAAAACCTCAAGAAAGCTGAACTTGGTGTCAGTGCACCCCAAACCTCTTGGTTTTCCCTTTCTGGTGCCCTGCTACTGCTTTAGGAGGTTGTGTCCCATAGGTCTCCTGTCATACCTGCTGGTACTCTGCATGTCTTGGATAACCTGGGGTGTCTAAAATGTCCCAAGAGACCTGTGTTTAGGTACCTGAATCATTCCTGGATTCCCCCAGAACTCCTTTTTAAGAAGAGGGGCATTTAGGTTAGAAATCTAGAGAGTGTTTTTAGTCACTAGAGGTAACAGGAATGCAACTCATCTCTGCCCGTTTCTGGCCCATGGCAGGCAGCTGTCCAGCAGAATGACATTTCTCTGTGAAATATGTCCCTCCGAGCGTACAAACAGAGCCCAACCAGAGAAGAAGCAGCACTGGGTGATTCTGAATATGGTCTCTTACCTTAGTGAATAATACTAAGTTGCTCTGTAAAATTTGACGTGCAACATCTTTATCCAGACCATCCACGAAAGGAGGATATTTCATTATCTGTAGGATACAGAGAAGCATACTTATTAAAAAATCTTATATTTACAAAGTGAGGTTTAAATAGCAGCATTATAAGTCTCTTACCATAGGAAGTCCCCATCCATATTCACAGTTGTTTACTCCTATTATGTAAGGGACTGCATTGATTGATTTTTCAGATAGTAATTCCCTGGGGCTCTTTGGAAAAAATACACCATCAACACATGCACCAATGAAAAAGAAATCCTGGACAAAAAGAAAAAGAAAGCTTCATTAATACATTAATTTTGCTTTTAAACGAAATTCAGATTTTTACTGCAGTTCCAAAGTGAAGGCAAATGAAAATACAAGAAGTAATGGGATCCAAGCCATCTTAAAATTTTCTCTGACAGATTTTCTGCACTAGGCAGAAGCTTCTGTGAAGATTAACGTTATATTTCTAATGTTTGTGAAACAAAAGTCACTATTTTGAATGTACATCTTTTCCTAGTTCAATATTGTCATGGATGTGTGGAACAGAGGCGGAAAAAACCAACTTCTGTATTGAAATTTCAAATGCACATATTGTGATGTGATATCACAGTACTGTGATAAGAACTTCTAAGTAGAACATAATATATTGTTTGATTTTCAGTTTCTCCAGAATAATCTGTGGCATGTTCTTTTCCTTGCCCTGGCAGAGCATGACCGCAATTCACAGGTAGCTCCAAGTGCATGCAGAATGGAAGGACAGTAACCTGTTTGCAGTTTTCAGGCAAGGCGTCGCTGCACACCTGCAGTGTTGTCATGTCCTGAAAAGGTCAAGAAAGTCAGATTTTACATTCACTTCAAGGTCTCTTCAGATCAGACAGAGTATTCTCTGTTGTGAAAAATCTGAAATGTCATTTAAATGCAAGTAGTAGCATTTCACCTACCATTTTTAATGTTATCTGTACTAGCTCTTCTTCTGTTTTTTCTCTCAAGCATTCAACTATTGCAGCAGAACTGGATTTTTCACAGCCAGAGACAGCAGCAATTTTCTGCAAGCAGTAAAAACAGTTTTGGAGAAATTTCCTGTATCTGGCACTAGGAGACACCGAGTCCAGTGGGAGGAGATGAAGCTCCTGCACAAGGATTGCTGGAGCCTGGCATGTGCCAGCTCCAGAGGGAGGGCACTGGAAATCCTCACAATCCTTCACACCGTGGCCTGGGCAGAAGGACAAAACCTTTGCCTCCAGATTTTTTTGGTACAGAAATATTCCAAGATAATAATTCTGGTAAATAACATGCCGGGCTGAGAAGGCTGGGTGACATAAAGGAGTTAGAGAATACAACATCTGCAGGGCAACAAAGAGCACCTTCTACCACTCTTAGTGATATCTTTTTGGCTGGAGTAACAGCTGTCGTTAGAGAGAGCTGTCTCTTTTATATCCCAGGTATTCAGGTTCCTGGAAATTGCTTCTTGTAGTTGAAGAGGAAAAAAAGGGATTGAAGCTAGTACTACTTCTCAAATTAAATAACTGAATAAGGTTTCATTTCTTTGCACACTACAGGCATCAAACAGGAGGGGGACAGAAGAGTATTCAGAATCTGATACCATTTGCAAGCCAAAAATTATAGGTAGACTTTTCTTGGAGAGATTGCATGTTATAATATTCTTTTACATTTCATTCTTCTCCCCTGCCTTCTGTCATTTTCTTTGTGGATATTTGAGTATTTGGAAAGCAACACATCATTAAACATGTACTATTTGCACACAGAAATACTGTCTTTAATGACTGGGGGAGGGGGGAGTTGTTTCACAAGAAAAAACCCCTATTTCTATATTTAGGAATGAACAGTTTGAGATATGCAAAACTATCTGGAAAAGGTAATTAAAATTACCACAAATACCCACTTGGGCTTCCTCCTTAGGCTGGTCAGTGAACAAACCCAGGGTTACAGTACCACTCTCTGAAATGGCCTTGTGGAACAAGCCCTTGGCCAGGGGAGATAAGACCTGTGGAAAAGCAAGAACAAGCATGACAAGCACTGTGCTCTAACCGGTGACTTCAGATTTCAGTATCGGCAATTGCCATTTGAAACATTTTGAAAGCCCGTGTCGTCAGAGTGTTACCCTGTAGCCTCTGACCATAGTCCAGCTGCGCAAAGTGCTTTGGCAGCACTCTCAGGGAGAGGAAGTTCAGCTGCCTTTCCCTCCCACAGCACTTTGCTTCCAGCACTCCATGGCGCTACTCTGCAAGCCAGATATGGATTGAATGTGCCCAAGGTAATCTGGCTGTGCTTCAGGAGGGCAATAGAGAACTATTGGCCAGAGGAAACAGGAATTTTTATCCCCTGTACCCATGAACCCTGGTTCAACTGTGCGATCTGTACCAGACAGTGGGGGACTGAAGAAGGAGAGCATCATAGCCAGTGTGCTCAGTGTTGATGAAAAGATTTTACACAATCACTGGGTCACAAACTGCAGGTCTAGTTCAGCTATCACAGCTACTCACCGTGATCACTTTGCACAAGGTGGCTGTCAAAGCAAACAGAAAATGGGCAAGGGTCTGTAACTCCTCTTAAAGGACTTTTCTCACAAGGTTAGGCTTTGAGAGTTTTTTTTTTTTTTTACATTGAAAAAAAGCTCCAGAATTCAATTCAGTAGATGAGCAAGAACAATTTGGGAATTAACTAGAACATTTGAGTATGAAAGTTAAACATTTTCATCAATCAAGATCTGTATTGTTTTGCTGTATCAAAGATCCAGGTGATGTATCACCCTTTTCTCTCACTGACTTCTCATGCAGATACTGAAAATGGATGGTGGGGTTTCTTTTCCCCTAAGTAATTAAAATTCAGTATTACTATGAACTTACAAGAGCAGAAACACTGACTCCTCCTGCAGATTCGCCAAAGATAGTGACAGATCCTGGATCTCCTCCGAAATGTACAATATTTTCCTGAATCCACTGAAGAGCCGCTACTTGATCTAAATATCCCCAGTTACCTCGGGCATGCTCATCACCAGTGCTGCAGGGAGAGAAGAGATTTCTTTAAATGCTCCATGCAAGAACAAAGGTAAAGGAAAACACAATCTGCGGTGTGAAGTGTCTGACATTCTCTACACAGAACTGCTCTACACAACTGACAAATGAATGGCTTGGAAGGCCTTGAGATTGGAGCAGCAACCCCACAAGAACAGATCAGGAAGCTGCCTTGGGACCGGAAATTGTTCGCCACTATTGCAGATGCAGTTAAGGAATGTTTCTTTGCATAAGCAAGTCTTCTGTACTTCACAAAGGCTTTGCACACATCATTTTGGAAATCACTTAGGAAAAACTGAGATAAAACATCTTACCTAAAATATCCAGCAATACCTAATCTGTACTGAATTGTTACAACCACCACGTTGTCAAAGGCTGCTAATGCTGAGCCATCATATGATGAAGCTGCTCCAAAAACTAATCCGCCTCCATGGATCCATACTAAGACCTGGAAAGAAAAAAAACAGAATCAACCCAGCACAGGTATGAGCTCCCAGTCATAAAAACTAAATATAACCTAAAAAATACTTTGTGCTATTTCACTTCTTTCAGATTACTTTTCACAGATGGTAGAAATCTTTCCCATCTAAGGTCTGCAGCTCTACAAAATGGCATTGATTTTGTTAAATGCCTACACTGAGTCAGAGCCCTGTGACTTTGGACAGATTATTTAGAGGAAATCAAGCATTACTTAGCTAAAATGCCAGTACAATTTCACTTGTAAACCAGGATTTTGTGTCTCTTAAATTTCAGCTAATATTAGCTGGGGCAAAGCATGTAAGTTGATTGTCGCTCCAAAACTGCCCCTGTGTGTCTGCTCATGGCACAGGTTGTAGCTTTGCTGTCAGATAAGTTTGCTCAAGGTGAATAAGGATTTTGCTTACAGGCAGCTTCTCCTGCTTTCCTGCAGAAACAGGTGTGTACACATTTAGGTACAAGCAGTCCTCAGACACCTGGAGAGGAACTTTCTCTTTTCTATTGGTAATCATATCCGAAAAGTATTGTCCTTGTACTTTGTCCTGTAGACACCTGAATGAATGAATAAATGAAAAAGTAACAAGCAACAGAAATAACTAAACCCTCAAAGCTAGGAAGTGAAGCTTTTTTGTACTTCCAAAACAAGGTGCAAACCAGAAACCAATCTCTAGTACATTTCTGGATCAGTGGCAACTGAAACGTAATTTTTTCTCATTTTTAATGTATTTTCTTCCTTTGAGCTGTCATTAATGAGATCTGTAAAAATAAAGCCACTGCAGTAGACAGTGACAAGCAGATATAGTTTTGCATGTTTCAAAATATCACAGAAATATATCTGCCAATACATATGGCTATAAATAACTTCAGTGAAAATATAAGTGAATTATTTTCCATCTCCAATAGGTTTTTATGTTGCAACGGTAGGTATTAGGCTTGAGACACTAAACAAGGGCTGTAGGACAACTGGAGTGAGACATCTACAATGTAGATTAGAATTGCTCTGCATTTCTTATGTGCCCGTGCAAGCACTTGACTCAGCATTTTTCCCTAATGTTGTATCCCTACATTTCCTTGGCTTCTTTCTGTCTCTGCTCCAGACATTTATAGTCATTGGGAAGTGATGGCCAAGAGTTCCCGAGCTAGAGCATTATCAGAAAAGTGCTGGTCCATCTCAGTCCATCACTGATGCCCATGAAATTGCAGCTTTTAGTAAAGAGAGCAACTCATAAAGGTGTCTTTAGGAATGCATCCTCTGTAATAGCTGCAGGTGCAACGAGATGGCACCGAGGAATTTATCTTTGTGCATTGCCCTGTGTGTACATCAGTGTCATGGAATTGCACGGAGTATAATCATTAAAATTCAGTGCTTTTGTCATTGCCTTACATTGGGGGGTAGGAAGTGGCATCCCTGACTCCTTCCCATGGCTCAGGTGGCTGTGGTTCAGAAAACCTTAGAGATCCAACTGGAGGCTTGGCAAAAGGAAGTCCCAAAAAGACATTCACACTCTTCTCGGCTGTGTCCACTTTGAATTGGTACCCTCGCACTCTCCCATATTTGGTCTCTGCTTCTGGTTGTTCTGCTTTTTGTTCTGTGGGATGGGAGCACAAAATCACATAATTGGCCTATTCAGAAGGAATTGCCAGATTTGCTACTGAAATATACACTTTTAGTTTACTTAAACAAGTAATTTTTATACACAAAGCCTCAACAAACTCTAATCGGTTTTAACTCTACAGCATTCTAATTTGCTATTGTATTTTACTAATTATTTTACTAATTACTAGTACTTACTAACTTAAATTTTAGATTTACTATTTTATTCTAACATCTAAAGTTTTATTACACCTTTATTAAATCAGTATAGCTGACATTATTTCAGTCTTCCTTTTGATTGGTCTGCATGTATAATCTCCCTCAGATATATCATATGTATTGTCTTGCTACACATGTAATTAGTGGTTACATACAGATCCTAAACTTTTTTTGCTCTGGGTTGTCGGATAAAAACCCAACAGATTGCTCTCATTAAGAAAAGGCAATGAACAGACAAAATATATTCCAGATCCTCAATAGTATGTACAGTTAAAAGAACAAGCTTCAATCTTACAGAAAAATAGTCTGGTACAAGCAAATACTGTTAACAGTTAAGCAAGATTCCTTTTAAGATCAGTGTGAAAGTTCTTAATATCAAATTACAGATGTGGGGCTGTGACTGCTCAGCCTCAGCAGGCAAAATTCTGGGACAGAGATTTGATTTTGCTATTTGCAAAAATGGCAAATAAGACAAATGACTGAGAGTGGATTTAAAGCTGAAATTAACTTTTTGCTACCGCAGCTAAGCTTGTGTGCCGAGCTGTGCCTGGAGTTGGTGCCCATCTCAGTCCAGGGTTGGTGCCCTGCTCTTCCCAGGGTTTGTGCCCGGCTCTGTCAGGAATTTGTGCCCAGCTCTGCCGGGGGTTGGTGTCCAGCTCAGCCCAGAGTTTGCGCCCAGCTCAGCCCAGGGTTTGTGCCCAGCTCTGTCAGGAATTTGTGCCTTTCTCTGCCCAGGATTTGTGTCCAGCTCTACCCAGGGCTGGTTCCCAGCTCAGCCCTGGGTTGGTGCCCTGCTCTGCCCGGGTTTGGTGCCCAGCTCTGTCCAGAGTTTGTGCCGTGCTCTGCATAGAACTTGTGCCCTGCTGTGCCCAGGGTTATCCATCTCTGCCCAGGGTTTGTGCCCAGCTCTGCCCAGAGTTTGTGGCCAGTTCTGCCCAGGGTTGGTGCCCAGCTCTCGGGTGGCACGGGGGCTGCCCCGGGAGGCAGCTGCAGGTGCAGGTGCCCTCTGTCCCTCCAGGACGCCAGGGCAGAACCCTCGGTGTTTACCTGTCGCCACCAGCGCCGTGCCCCCGATGAGGAGGATCCAGGCCAGCAACGCCGTGTCCCTCGCAGCTGCCATGGTGCCAGTGGCACGAACCCCGCGGGCTGAGGCTTTATAGGCTCAGCCAGGGCGACCTTACGCAAGGCAAACACGGAGGAGGCGAGGGAGTGCTCGGGCTGCGAGCCAGGACCGGGACTGGCGGGCTCGGGTCGGGAACACGGAGCCCTCCTGCCCCACGGAGCTCCTGCTGCCTCCCTACTGCTCCCTTGGAATCTTATTCACACAATCTCAGGCGCAATGGGCTTCAAAATGCTTTGGAAACAGCCTTGCATTGCAGAGGGAGGGGTGGACTGCTGCTACAACACCACTGCCTGGGACAAGGCGGGGAGCACTTCCTCACTCTGCACGGCAAAGAGACCAGGAAGGCACCTTAATTGTGCTTTATTGTGTTTACTTCATTTTGGTATTAAGATCTCAATGTAAGAAACACAATATAGGCAAATCCAAGCCAATACCCCTGAAAAGTATGCTTTTACTGAAGTAAAAGTTGAATTATTTTTATTCTTACAAAATGGTATTTTCTGAGAAAACCAACACTAGAAAAATCCCAGCTTTTCCTGCAGGGTGCAGGAGCTACCTGTCACTCAGTTTTGTGTGTTCAGGGATGTTTGGTATAGTGTTGCAATCCAGTTGCAACAATAAAGAGATGACTTATCAGCTTTCGTAATGTGGGAAAAATATTAAAGAGTGGTATTTGGGTGGTAACTCTATACTTAAAGGCCTCTGAAAAATCTGGAGGATTTACGTCAAGTCATTTCACATCCATAGTTGAAGGATGACATGAAAAGGAGAGAATAGAAAGGCTGAATAGTAATAAAGGAGATTTTATACTCACATTAACTAAGAGGTTGTGTTAGTTTTATGTAAGCTTTAGGCTCTGCCTTTTTCTTATATTTTTTCAAGATGCTCTTGCCCAAGAAAGGCAGTTTTGCAATTTCAGATCATGGGACTTCTCAGTTGTCAGGAACAGCATTTTAAAGAATCACATGATATAATCACAGAATAGTTTGGGTTGGAAGAAATCTCAAAGCTTTACTCATTCCACCCCCTGCCATGGGCAGGGACACCTTCCACTATCTCAGGCTGCTCTAAGCCTTGTCCAGCTTGGCCTTGGACACTTCCAGGGATTCAGGGGCAGCCACAGCTTCTCTGGGCAACCTGTGCCACGGCCGCCCCCCAGCCTCACAGCCAAGAATTTCTTCTGTAAATCTGACTTAAACCAACATTTATTGGTTTGAAGCCATTCCCCCTGGTGCAGTTACTACATGCCCTTGGCAAAAGTCCCTCTCCGTTTCTTTTGTAGCCTCCCTTGGGGTACTACAAGGTGCTCCAAGGTCTCCCTGGAGCCTTCTCTTGTCCAGGCTGAAGAACCCAACTCTCTCAGGCTGTGTCCGTAGGAGAGGTGCTCCATTTCTACAGATCCATTTCTGCTCACACCTCTCTTTACAGCTAAGTGGGTTACAAGACCCACAGTCTTTAAATTAGTTTAGCACATCTATTATTAGCACCTGTTAATCCTGTGTGCTGTGGCTGTGCTTGTGCACTTTACTCCAAATGTTGCATGAGTACTTTACTCCAAGTCTTCCTACGTGTATCTGCACAGGTGTGATTTACAGCCCTGCAGGTAAACCCAGCCAGCTTTAACCTGGACTGCTCACAGAGCAAACTGTCAGCAGCTATTTCAGTGACCCCAGCCAGTGCATGCTGCGTCTCAAGCATTTGTGGTGACTTGAGCTCTGCCCCAGTGCCCTGCACACCCTGCAGGGCTGTGCTGGGTGCAGCTCCTGTGACTGAGGGCATGGCCAGTGCTCACTGTACACTGGCAGATGGATAACACTGGAAATCTGAGCTGCTGAGGAAACAATGACGACAAAAACTTTATTCCAGAATTACAATGAATTGTGGCTGTACAGATGTTCCCTGAAAGACGTTTTTCCTTGTTTCTCAAGAGTGAAGTTCAGCACACTAAAGGTCAATAAAACTGGCCTGGGAGTAGTCTACACTGCCTGAATGTACAGTGTGTACAGTTAAGATAGATGTATGCATTATCTAATGCAATTAATGGAACAGGGGCCTGGGGTACAAGTGATAGAGCTTAAAGTAAGTTATCTTTTACCTTTATCTGTGGTATAAAGGTTTCTGAGACCCCAAGCGCAGAAGCACCGCACAGGAGTAAACTCTGCACTCCTGTTTGCCTGCTTGGGTGCTGTTGTAAATTCTCTCACTGTCTCCTCTTACCTTGGACTGCTTCAGTTCCTGGCAAGGGAAAACTGGTTCCATGCAAGGTGGAATTACAGGAATCCCTCCTTGTGGGTCAGATCCCACACTGATGGCCATCCATGCCTCAGCTCATTTGTGACCCACAAGCTACAGGAGGGGTCCTTTGCTGGCAAGCCAAATAGCCTGTACTCCCCTTGCTGCTCTCTTTGCTGTAAGAAAATTTATTTCCAAAACCAATTTATTTTCTATCTCCTGATCTTTACTGATTTTACAAAACTCTGTATTTTCCCATTTACTTTCTTTTTATTTCCCCCCTTCATTACTATTTTATTTTCCAAGCTTTTCTCCTTACTCTTTATTCTACTCTCTACTTCTCTCTCAAGTATGCAGTCTGCAAAAAATTGGAGCCCATATCCTATCCCTAGGCCTAGAGAAGCAGCCATTCTGAAAATATCATTGTGTGCAAACCAGTTTCTGCAAACTCTGCCCTTCTTACTTACAGTAAGATAATAAAAAATGGGATTTTAGGTCCCTACAGCCTTGTCTGTAGCTATTGGGTGGATCTGCAAGCATGGCCTATATGCTTTGCAAATGTGGAAACCCTTCCCTAGTGACACAGACTAGACCTGTAGAATCTGGGGACGGTGCTACATACCTGGTGAGAACAATTCTTGAAGTCTGTTTAACCTGTTTCTCAAGAGTGAGGTTCAGGACACTAAAGGTCAGTAAAACTGGTCTGGGAGTAGTCTGCACGGCTTGAATGTACAGTCTATACAGTAATGATAGATGTATGCACTATCTAATGCAAATCATTTTAAGGCATTAATTTTTAAGGCATTAATTTCAAGAGATTTTGGTGCTTGCCCTCAATCAGTGAATAATGCGTAAGTCAAGGGTCAATCAAAAAATCCTGCCATGTGATGACTTCTGCCTCTTTGTATTTTAATGAACTGCTACCTTTTGTGATTTCAACAGCTGAAAAAAATTAGACAAATGTCACAGCCCCTGGTGAGGATTCAATGGAGCTACAGAATACAGAACTTTGCTAGAGCCTATGAAGCTTGGACAGCTTTGGCACATGCTAAAGAGTGTCAATCTCACACCAGGATGTCTCTGGGATGAGAGAGGAGTTTCAGAGCATTTATCTCTACACACTTATGAGTAAAAACCTTCTGACATTTTCCACAGTGCTTTGCTTTTAGTGCTGGCCTGTGCTAGGAAGTCAATGCAACTGCACTCCTCTGCACACAGCACCTCAAGAGTTTGTGCAATGAGGATCTGACAAGATTATTTGGAAATTATATTCCCCTCACAAAACAAAAGAGGTAAAATAAAGGAGCAGGGGCAGATGCTTAGGAGGCAGTTCTGCTTACCAGAACTGCAGTTGTGTTAACAATCTCACTCTGCTCCTGTGTTCTGACTGACAGCAGAACTCGGGCAAGAAAGTGTAGGGAATCCCACTCTACTCCTTCCAATAAAGTAACTTGGAAAGAAGGGATAGCTAGCTAGCTGCTGTAGAATATTATTAGGCAGAAATAATTTCAAATATTTCCAGAGATAGAGTGGGGAGCTGCAGAGCGCGGGAACTGATGCTCATTGCCCTGGAGGATCTGTGGAGCTGCGTCACTCTCCTGTGAGGCACCAGTGTGACCAGGATTGTGGCTGAGATAGCTGGAGCAGCCTAGGGGCCAGGTACAGGAGACAAAGACATGGCAGAGAAGCGATTGACAACTCTGGCATGAAGAGTTCAAGCCTTGCTCTTGGCTGCTCAAGTGCCAATCAGCTGGTGAGAGCCCTGGAGTGGCTGTGGGACAGACCAGGGGCTGGCAGTGTGGCTGGCATCCAGTGCTAACAGGGGCAGTGGCACTGACTGGTGGCACAGGGAACAGCCTGGAGCACAGAGAGAAGCACTGTGGAAAAGACAGAAACATTGATCCTTGTAGGAGCTGCAGCTAAATTTAAAAGGAGACAACTGTGGGAACTGGAGACATCTTCTCCCTTTTCTAACATTTGGGAGAAGTCTTAATTCCAGCACTACTGTAACAGATGAATTATCACAAGAGTTACAACTATCCTGTCTCAGTTGTAAAACCAGCTGGCAAAGCAGAACATGTTGTAGTTTCATCTTCTTTCCTCAGAGGACATTTCTGTATGTATACCACACCAAAACTTCTGTAGCACCACTGATAAACTTGACATCAAGAGAGTGTTGCTCACAAATTGGATCTTCGTTGATTTCAATTTATTAAAACAATGTTGCTGCTACATTCTGTCTTCAGTCATGCGAGAGAGACAGAAAAACCTGAACATTGGGGAAATCTGGTAGCTGTATTTAACAAGGGAGGGATCAACTGGAATGATTACAGTGAATAATTCCAAGTATGACAACTGTGAAGAAAAGGTGAAAAGAAGGGAAATGTAATTTTATTCTCAAAATTACTTTGAGTAATTTCTTTCATTATCCTAATAGTTTGCATATTGTGTGCATCTTTAGACTGTAAACTATAATTCTAATTTAAACTTCTTGTTCTGCGTGCTTTTGTTATTTGTCTTTTCAAGGATCAGTTTTTTCCAGAATTCTACCTTCTTTTCCTTCAACTTGCTGGCTTTCTTTTGTTGTAGATTTATCTGCAAGTATTCTTCATTTAGGTTGTAGGATGGCCATTCAACCAGCCCCTCTCCATTAGGATTTCTGTAAACAAGAGGAAAGAAAGAGTGAGTGCCCTTTTCAGTCACAGGGGAGTTCAATCAGAGAAGTTAAGACTGAACCAACAAACCAGCTGATTCCCCATGGGGTCAGTGCAAAGCAGCAATATGTGTCATCAGTCTCTTGAATCTTACCCATTTCGAGCAAAGTTAGCCCAGTACTTCATCAGAGTTCTGCTAAGCTTCTTCTCTTCCTCTGTAACTTCACCTGAAAGACAAAATACAGAACAGTTATTCTGTGTGGCAGAAATCAAGGCATTGCTACTCCAGGAGCAGCATTTCTGTGTGAGAAGATGCTGTAACAACTTGGTAACTGCAACAGAGACACAAGACCAGTAAAATAACAGTGATACAGAAAGCATCAAGAGATTTCCTCATGATTTCCTCATCAAGCGCTCCTCATGAATGACTTCAGCATGATTACCCTTCCTGTACAAATTGGGGAATTTGGGAACAAGGAAATACGAGAATGTGCCTGTAACTTTCCAGGAAACCAGAAGCAGAACCAGAAAAACCCCCATGTGTCCATGTGTGCATTCATCTCAGTACAACTCCAGGAATGGGCCACATGGCTTTGTTTCTGGGATCCCATTCTAGTTTTGTGGGACTGAAAGTCTCCCTGTTATTGAGAGCATGACTAGGCAAAGATTTCTTCATTCTCACACATGGTGATGCCACTACATTTCTCAGCACTTCAAGAATATTTATTTAAATATAGTTATACATAAGCTCAGTGTATCACTAGGTGAGAATTAGTTCAGTTGCAGTGCATTATTAATTATAAATGCATCTCAATACACTAAGAAAAATATTTGCTATCTTAATGCCCTTGGTAAGCTCAGGCAAATGGAAAAGAACCAGTGTTTTCTAGTGCCAGAAATATGGAAGTTTTTTAAAAAAAAAAAAAATCAGCAAAATGAAAAGGCTCTGGTAATAGATTAACAAAGGGCTTTACAACATAGCTGGATTGCTCCAAAGTTCAGTGGAGTAAAAGGAAATACTTTCACTTATATAGGCCTTTAACCAGACTATGAACTACTGTGGAAATGACAAAAATCAAAGCAGAAAAAATGGTGAATTCAGTTAAAATAAACAGAATTTTTGTGTCTCTTTGTCAAAATAAGAACTGATACTATTTTGTTCCATGGGAAAGAAAAGAGTCCATGCTGAGCATTACTGTTTTAGGCAGACGTAATGAAAGGATGTTGCTGGATTCATAATAGTCCTTAGGAAGTGGCATCACGTATCTTAACTGTTCAGTGATTGGCAGATTCATTGGGAATGTAACAACATGGGATTCTGCCTGGAGGAACTTCCAGGATCCTGTGGGGATTTGGGGAGTACACCCTTCATCCTCCCTCAATGGACTGGTTCCATTTTAAATAAGTGCTTAAGTATTAATTGAGTTGTGGGGCAAAACAGACGTAACCATTAGATCTTTACACAGAAAATGAAACAATGGAAATCCAAGCCTTGCTCTGAACACAACTGGATTAACTTCCTGCAAAAGAGACCAAGTCCTCCATTCTCTGGAGCCTGATAACCTGTGGGATTTCCTGGAAAGGAGGAAACGCTGGCCTAAATTCCTCAGGAGAAGAAGAGATCCTGGATTTCCTCCTTCCCAAGCAGCCTGCAAGTTTAATTGACCTTTCCTTCAATTTACTTTTCAGCCAAAGCTATTTGTCAAATTCGTGTACAGTGCTGGGACAATGACCGTGAATTTTCTAGCAAATGGCCTGTTTGCTGAATTGCTGACTTGTGTAACTTCTGTGCTTCAGAAGGAGCAAAGCGTACAGGAGAGAAGATGGAGAAGATGGTTAAATGTGTAACACCACTTCTGACTTGGGAAAGGGTTAGGGTTTGGTCTCACTGCTAGTATATGCTCTTTAGTCTGATCAAAATGGAAAGAATACTGAATAGAATAATGCAGTGCTACCAGACCAATTTAAGAGTGAACAGTGTCTGTTCCTTACTGCGGAGCTGGATGTCACCGGCCAGAAATGGCCCCCCAAAGACAAAGCCAACTTCATCCCCATGGTCGGCCTTCACATAGTCTGGTTTGCTGTCCCAGAACGAACTGGGCCGGTGCTGGAATTCAAAGAAGTAGGTAGGAGCTCCAGACTCTGCAAGACATAACATTTAGAGAGTTACAGAAAAGATACGCAAACTACAGATGGCATCGGCTGTTTAAAATATTACTTCAAACAAAGCTTTATACTGGGCACATTTCTAATGTAATTGTTACATTCAAAGATGTACTTTTATTTTTAATGCAAAATTAAGAACTCAGCACTTACACCNAAAAAAAAAAAAACAAACCCAACAAAAAAAAAAAAAAAAAAAAAAAAAAAAAAAAAAAAAGAAAAAAATTCAAAGATCCACCAGAAAACTCCACATCACAGAGCTGCTCACCTCCCAGGTAGCCGTGGGCCAAAGGACAAAGGTTGCTTTGATAAGTTTTAATTTTTAAGCCTGTATACTTCAGTCAGCAAACATTTACCTGTGTTATCATGCTCTGCTCTCAATACATTGTGATTATAAGCACAGTGCAAGACACTTCTACAAAGATAAGGGACTACACACAACCCTGCAGACCTGTATCACTCCTCACCCTCAAGTTGCCAGTGGGAATCTCAAGCAGGGCTCCCTCCATATGACAGGACTGGTGTCTACATGATTTGATGCAGTCTGCAATAGGAGGTTTGAATGTCCCGCTGCTGTTGATCAGCTTACCCCTGTGATAATTCAGTGCTTTAATGGCAGGCATGACAATTGCCATGTCCCCCAGCAGGTCCAGGAATCGGTCCCGTAGCTCTGCAGGATCCTCCGTGTCTCCCAGATATTCATCTATGATCCTGGGAAGAAAATCTGAGGGTACATCCTAAGAGACAAAGGGGGAACAAGAAACAAACAGACAAATGATCAGCGTCTGCATAGCAGCTAAAAATGCCACCTTTTAAACTTCAGAGATTCTGCAAAGGCACAGAGGTCCAGGACAGCACCCATGTTGATGGGAAACAAAACCTATTCACACTTTCTGTGGAGGAAAAATCCAACACCAACATCAAAAAGCAAAACAAAACAACCACTTCAGGTCAAATTTGCACCAGATTTGTATGGATTAAAGCTCTACAGGAATCAATGAAGATCCAGCAATTTCTCTTGACCTTTGGCTTCTGTTTTCTTCAGTAGAAAAGAGATGGGAATAACAAAAGTAAATTCTCAGTCCTTGAAAGATTTACGGACTATTAGAATAGAGAACAAGACCAATGCCAAACACAGTGTAGGTTGGATTTGCTGTTTGAAAGACACATCCCTAAACTAGGAATGCAGAGTAACTACTTTAAAAACTACATTTAATTAAATGTAAACATATTGAAAAATCTGCCTTGAAACGTCCCAAGCAGGAGATTAGCCACAAGATACCTTAACACTCAGGATACAATTACAGTAATCCTACAAATACGTAAGATAAAAGTGTTGGTTGAGGTCTAGGATGAAAAAGGCATTTTCCCAAATCCCAAACCTGACTCAAACCTATTTCTGTGCATCTCCATTACACCCTGGTCCTGTCAGCTTTGCTGTGACTGTCCCCAAAGCATAACATGACCTCAGCCCTTAGTAACACTATGATTTAAGCATTGAGACTCAAATCTGTTACATACCTGAAAAAGAAAATTCATTTCTCAAATTAGATTAGTGAAACTGTACTTACCATCATTGGTAGAAAAACCTCTACAGTTGAGGCAATTGATTTTCTATCTCCTATTTCCCTCAAACCTGTCATTTTTGATGTCTGTACAAAGAAGAAAAAATAATGTTATTAGCACCATTCAACGTCTCCATTTTTTTTAACATTGAAACTGCATTATTCCACTTATCCTTACTACTGGTGTTTATTTTTGAAGCATCATATCACATGCAAAAGTGCACCACAATGCAGGAGCTGTCTTGAAAACCTTGCATTTACTGCAGCAAATGTTGCTTTGGTGAAGGGTTCTACATAAACCACTCATACTATATAGTTTATCCTTAAATCAATATTAAGAAATTTGTAAGACTAGAAAACATTAGCAGAGTTGAAGCAAAAAGCTGCTTCTGTCTCACAAGCTTATTTTCCTTCTGTTGGGGGAGATCTTGAAAGTCACTGCCAGTCTGTCTCTAGTCCAGCTGTTAGAGCCCTTTGAAATAAAGATAAGGCAGTGTTCCTCCTCTTTCACAGTGTTACATAAAACAACTCTTGTCTGCAAAATAAATTCAAACAGATTTCACTTTACATTGCTCTTCTGGGACTTAGAACCAGTACACTCCCAGAGACAGTTACTCCATAGATTCAGAACAAATGCTTTGTACTACAGAAAGGAAGCTGAATACTTAGGAAATGAAAAAAGGGACAAGAAAGAGAGAGGACACAATTCCACCTCCTGCAGTTTTGTGCACTGATAGCAATTACTCATTTTTCTGAGTTACCCCTTGAGTTCATATGAGAAAGGATTTCTGCACAGAGAATGGGCTGGACACCTGCATTACCCCCACACTCTCTCCCAGATGAGATTTTCAAATGCAAGCTCTTTCTGCAGGGTGTTAATGACACACAGGGGAAGCTGGTTTAGGTGATCAGTGGCCCATTTTTAAACATGTGTCAACCCTGACTACTGTGCCTTGCAGAGGAAAGGGTTGGCTTTATGCTCCAACTGATGTGTCCATGAAGCCTCTCTCACCCTCTTGTGACCATGTGGTTCTGGGTCACTGCAGAGCCATAATGCACGCAAAGTCTACCTTGTACATATTTCCTACAATGCAAAGATTTGTCCTACCATGTAATACGAACATTAAAAACACATTAAAAATAAAGAATAGACATTAAATTACAGATCTAATATTCCAGCCAAATTCATTGTTGGTGACTCCTATCATGAATGGGACTGCATTGAATTCTTTTCCAGCCAGTATCTCTTCAGGTGGCTTATGAAGAAATACTCCATCCACAACTATGGGCAGAAATGAGATTTCCTGAATGAAGAGAAAAAATAAATCAAATTATATGTTAATAGCATTTCATTTTTTCCTTCAAATTATATAAAATGTCCACATTTAATGTTCTAAATGCAGAAGAGGGCTTTAAGAAATTTGAGTATGTACAGCCATTGCAACATAAATTTAGTTTGGCACAGGAGTATAAGATGCCAGGCTGGCTGGGTAAAGGTATAGAGGAATGTAATGGGTTCCTGATCCTGTGCTGCTTTTAACTGACATTAAACCACAGTGATGCTCAAACCTTGCTCACAACTTTACAGGTGCTGTCACACTTTGCTGAAACTTCCAGAGAGAAATTATGTGTGAAATTATGTCAACATTAAGGGAGTACATTGACAAAAGATAAGAAAAATCAACTTCAGAATAGACCATCAATGACCTCTGATCAGAGGCTGAGCTAGAGTTTAGCAAGTAAGCCATTAAAAAATTCTGTTGCCATGAAATCTCACCTACCTTGGTGTTAAGGATGATGTGCTCTGCTTCCTGCTTCCTCAAGCAGTTCAGCAGGGAGAGGGAACTGCTCGTCTCACACTTAAAGATACTGGCAATTTTCTGAAAATTATCAACAAAGAAAAGCACTGCTAGAAAACTATCATACACACTACTGTTAATAGCTTGATTTGATGGCAGATTTAGGTGAGCTTGATAGATCCTTGAGTATTTTATTTTACTAGAAATGTTACAGTTTAATCACAAAGTGAAATCATTCTGATATACTTCTCTTTCTTGTTGTATTTCCATTCACTGTCTACAATAAACTTTGCTGTAGAGATAATGCAAGTTTGTAGCATAAACGAAATAAAGAAAGAAAATTCAGAAACATTTACATTATTAGTACCTGCCTTTACAGGAAATTAAATAAAAAGGCACTTATCGAAAGATTTTTTGTTTGTTTGTTTTATATTTAATTAATTTACTTCACATAAAGGCCCTCCCTAAAAGACCATAGGTCAACAAAAAATGGAATGCTTCTGGATTCTTGTTAAACTTTCCATAATAGATGCCACAGTATAGGGTACAGTGGGTATGAAGATAGACATTGGCCTAGCTTGGCATGCATGTGACTGAAAATACCTGTCAGCCTACAGCTGTTATGATCATATAGCTGTACAATCTATTTCTAACACCAAACAGACTGAAATTAAATAGGTATGCAGCAAGAATAAACTGGATCAACTTTGTTGCATAATATGCAATGAGATTTTCCCCTTTTCTCTTGTAACCAGATTATCACATTTAAGTATCCTATTTTAGATTATAAAGACTTTAAAATGCAAAACAGTGAGCCTACCTCAAGATCTGTTGAAAGATGTAAATCTTTACTGGGGGGAATTAGAATTCCACTCTCTGATATGGCTTTATGAAAGAGACCCTTAGACAAAGGAGATAACACCTGCCAAGAAGAGAAGAACAGAAAGGATTTATTCTACAGTAACACCCTTATTCCATAACTCTATGCTTGACAAGACTCCTGGATTCAGTGGGGAACTACACATCTTTATCTGCTTACAGGGGAAATCTCCAGATTTAGCACAACGTGCTGTTAAACTTACTGTCAAAAACCAGATAAGGCATGAAACGTTGCACTAATTGAGTTTTTGAAGATTTTTATCTCCTGTATACTTACATGTGCAAAAACAAAGCAAGATCCTGCTGATACACCAAAGAGAGTGACAGATCCTGGATCTCCACCAAAGTGCTCAATATTTCCTTGGACCCATTGAAGAGCTGCAACTTGATCCAAAAAGGCCCAGTTCCCCCGGGCATGTTCATCACCAGTGCTGAAAGGAGATCAGCACAAGCCACTTCTCAAGAACAGTAACAATACCACAATAAAGCAAACCTCAACAATTTATATTTCATGCAAAATGTCATATTTGGCCCTGACCTACAGCCCCTCATGGTCACACCTCAGCCCCTGACTCACCTCTACTCTCTGCTCACCCCTGTACAGGTGGATCCCTGGCCTTTACAAGAGTTTTTGCCTTACGCACCAGTGGATGGAAGCAAAGGCCAGAACAAACATCCTATCCAGCACCAAATAAGACCAACTATGATTTGATAGCAGGCTGCAATCAAATGGCCATGCAGATGGTATGTACAGACATTTCTTATTGTCCTGAAGTCCTGATGTCAGTGAATTATGTACATTTAAACCACTGTAACAGTGGGAAGCTGGCACAGAAGTTCAGAGGATTTAGCAAACAGAACTACCCATGCTTTACACATGATAGAAAGTACTTTGTAAGAAGTGAAATAGGTGATCTTACTTGAAGAGTCCAAGGAGTCCCAGTCTGTACTGAATTATTACCACCACAACATTCTCGTAGGCTGACAGTGCAGAGCCATCATACCTAGCAGCACCACCAAATATAAAATTGCCTCCATGGATCCACACCATTACCTTAGAAACAAAAGAGTGAGACACACTTTTATGCATTGGTTTGCAGATTTCATTTGAAAAAGGAAAACATCAGAGAATTAGGAATACCAAATCACCATGGCAGCTGAATTTTAGGTTGGTGGACGTTGAATTTTACATAGTGATATTATTTCTGCTAGTGCAGCATCATATTTTCAAAAGCAATTAAGTCTCCTAGAAGCAATCATTACTTGCAAGCTTTACAAAACACAAATTTATTCAATGGTTTACATACAGGTAACTTGTCCTTCTTGCTTGAGCCAGCAGGGCTATAAACACTGAGATACAGACAGTCCTCAGAAGTCTGGAATGCAAGGTGCTTTTCTTTAAAGTTTTTTTCAGCAATTTTCAACATGGACAGATCTTGAGGACATCTTCACAAAAAAAAAAAAAAAA
>VZRN01000759.1:281186-299149 GCA_013397935.1 Dasyornis broadbenti | reverse complement strand
AAAAAAAAAAAAGAAGAAGTACAATTATTAGTACTAAAACTGCAACAGCATCAATGTGACAATGATAGAGAAAACAAACTTTTTTTTGCCCCAGAGGCTGAATCCCCACAGGGTGCTTAAATTTTGTGTTATTTATAATCAGTGAGAGGTGCAGCTTGTAAAAGTACATCTCTACAATGTGCTTGAAATATTCCAGTACTGGCAATGTATCCACTAACAAATACAAACTCCTTAAGAAAAGTCAGCCCTCTGTACCCCAATAAATATAACCCTGACCAACATGGGCAGGTTCTATCTACGAATGAACTGAACAGCTCTCACAGTGGTGGGTAAGAAGTTGCATCTCTCAGACCAGTCCAGGGTTCAGGTGGTTCAGGTGGGGAAAACCTCAAGGATCCAAGAGGGGCTTTTGCAAAAGGAATTCCAAGGAAAACATTTACAAGCTTGTCTGTCCCCTTCACATTTGTCTGTGTTCCCTTGAGCCGTCCAAGAGGAATAGTCACTTCTGGCTCAACACCACTCTGTCCTAAATAACACAAAAGGTAAAAAAAAAAAAATTAAATTACATCTTCATAATTATCAGACAGACTTTTCAATGAAGCATTTTAACTGACTGTTTAATTTAGAACATTTCAGCTTATTCCTTTCCATTTTGTTCAGTTTTCATTTTGTTTTGGTGCAGTGACAGACACTCCATACCCAACCCTCCTGCCAGTGACACCTGGAGCCAGGTAGGACAGATTTTAGTCACTGTGCAAGACCAAATTTCAGAGCAAACAGCAAAACCATTAACATTTCCAAAATTTAGCATTCAACAAGACCTTAAAAATACTTTGTTTAGATAATTCAGAAATGTTTTGGCTTTCTCCCTTTCAAAAAAGACAGAAACCTTATTTTCATTAAATAATCTCAGAAATTGTTCGATCTCACAAAACCAGTAATTTTTGCATCATGAAAGCATTTTTGCAGATTGCTAACCAAAGCATAGAGGTTTTCTACCTTTGAAAAAATCACTGCAACTTGTTGGTGCAGTGGCTTCCCCAGCAGTGACAACAACAGATCGCGGGTCTCACCTTCTGCCCCGCACACGAGGAACGCTACACTGCAAAACAAGGTGCAAAGCAACGCAGTCGGGCTCGGAGGAGCCATTTTTCACCTCCGACTGGGCTCTCGGTGACTCTCTCTGGTTTTATGCGGAAGAGAAAGGGACAAAGGTCCCAGCGAGAGCACTCGGCGCAGGGAGCGCGGCTGAATTGTGAACGTGAACTTCACAGCGCCTCGGGTGTCAATGCAACCCATGAGCGCAACCACCTCGCGTTACCTGATCCTGGAAATGGCCCAAAACCGCCCGGCAGCAGCAACGGGAGGCCCAGGCGTGGCTAATCTGCTGTCCATACCACCGGCAGAGAAAACAGGGGAAGTCTGAACAGGCTCCAGAGCTTAAATTCTTTAAATTTCTTTATAAAGTTCCTTTAAAAACCCTTTAAACAACAAAAACCTCACCAAAACACCACCACACCAACAACTGAACAAAGCAACAAAAAAACCCCAAAACACACAACCCACCCAAACAACCGAGCTTAGAGGTTACAAATAACTAGAAACTAACAATAAAAATAAAAGAAAAAAAAAATCGAATAGTTAAGTCTTGCCTTAATCCCCTTCTAAAGGGGTGTATGAAGCCAAAATATGTCATCGCTACACTCTATCACTCCAGTTTAAGCTTGTGTGGGTTTTGTTTTTGTTTGGCTCTTCAAAGCAGGAAACATGAGATGAACAACTTTAATCGGAGCATCCTTGACAGCACTGGGCCCGGACCGGAAGCCCCTGGCGGACACTGCGCCGCCGACTCCATTCGTTTCCAGCCTCCTGCTATACCTGAGCCGGGCCCGGGCGGCTGAGTCGGAGCTGCGGATAAGCCAAACAGCCCCGCTTCCGCCCTCCGGAGGCATCCTCAGAGCTGGGCCCGCCCCGCTCCCGCCCTCGGGGGCTGCCCTCAGAACCTGGCCCACCCCGCTCCCCGGCCCTCCCAGGCCCCGCGCGGTGCGGCGCCGGTCGCGGTCCGGGCTGGTTCCGGCGATCGCGGTCCGGGCTGGTTGCGGTGCGGCCTAGTGCCGGTTCCGGTTCCGGTGCCAGTGCCGCCATGGTGGGCCCGGGCACGGGCCCGGGTGTGGCGCCGCTGGAGAACGCGAACCCCCTCATCTACCGCCGCTCTGGGGAACGCCCCGTGACGGCGCGCGAGGAGGACGACGAGCTGCCCGACGCCATCGACGACCGGGAGATCTTCGATATCCTGCGGGAGCGGAGGGCCGGGCCGGGCCGAGGCGAGCCGGGGCGGTGGCGTGGGCGGGCCGGGCAGCGCCGCTTTCCTTAACCCGCACATCTCATCCGCTCCATCAATGATCCCGAGCACCCCCTCACCCTGGAGGAGCTGAACGTCGTCGAGCAAGTGCGAGTGAAAGTGAGATCTCGCCGGGATATGCTGCCTCAGCCGTCTGCTTAACTAATTGCTTTTTAATAATATTTAAATATATTTATCGTAGCACCTAAACATAATACTGAAAAATGTCAATGAACAAATCTAGGAGCGAGTCTAGTTTCCCCTGCAAGGCCTCGGGGTCGTTTGGGGTGGAAGCAGAGGGTTTGTGTGTGTTTTCCCGCAGGTGAACGATGCCGAGAGCACGGTGTCGGTGGAGTTCACCCCCACTATCCCGCACTGCAGCATGGCCACCCTCATCGGCCTCTCCATAAAGGTCAAACTGCTCCGTTCTCTGCCTGAGAGATTCAAGGTGAGGAGTCAAGCCACTCTGGGAAGCAAAAGAGGGGGATTGCATTTGGAAAAATTAAAGAAACCCCAACCAACCAAACAAAAAAGCTAGCTAACTTACAGTGGAAAATACCTAGAGCTTTTTTCTTTTTTTTTTTGGTGTGAGCGAGACTGCAGGAAGCAGAGAGGGCAGTGAGCTGAAATATCAGTGCACAATTATGGTTCTGGGGCTGTTGTCATCGGCCAGTGGGGTTATGAGGGGAATCACTGCAATGCTCTGTGGCATGGCAGGAGGAGAGGTCTCACCCTTAACAGGCTTAAGCAGATGCAAATGCAGAATACTCTGTGATTTTAGACTTTTATTCTGTTATATAGAGTAACTGATAGTGGCAAGAATGTCCTTTTTTGCCCTCTTTTTCTTAGTCTTATTTTTGATAGTTTGAACTTAAACTTCCAATGTTGTGTTGACTAGTACCCTGTTTCTTTTGTGATGCTATTTCAGCTGGATGTTCATATAACTCCAGGAACACATGCCTCTGAGCACGCAGGTAAGGCTTTTAGTCCTCTCTTCTGTGGTCTTTATATTTATTTTGATCTTGAAAATTAGCAAGGAGAGAGATTCCCACAGCTGCAGAGCAGCTCCTCCGTGTCTGGGACTTTCTGTGCGTCAGATTCTGGGGGATGTTCCAGAACAGGAACATGGAGTGTCACTTAGATTGTTCTGTAGTGTTCTTTAAACATCTCCTCAGGCAACCTGTGCTCTCAGACAATCACTGATTTGTCTGAGCACTCGAAAAAGGGGAGGAAAACAGGGATTTCTTGCATTCCACCTCTGGAGCAGCTCCCTGCTGCTGAATCATGGCCAGCTCGCGGGATAATGGGGATGATAAAGAGACTCTGCCTTTAGACAGCAGCTCTGGGGTGCACTTGGCATCCTCAGAACTGCCTGCAGTACCATGGCAACTGTGATTATGTGTCTCAGCGTAAAGTACTTTAAAGAAGACATTGAGTCCCAATGTCCGGACTGGTTTCTTGTGGTTTTTTCTGCACAGTTAATAAACAGCTCGCTGATAAAGAACGTGTGGCAGCTGCTTTGGAAAACTCTCACCTGCTGGAAGTGGTGAATCAGTGTTTGTCTGCTCGGTCATAATTGCCTGATGAGGAAATCATTGGTATTCTGATCTATCAAACAGATTTTGTATATAAGTAGTGATGTTACATTAGATACATATCTGTGAGCGAAATAAAATCACTTGGATTCTCTTGAGGAAATGTTTCTTTGCTCTTTCAAAAAATACTGTGGGGAATTAACTTAAAAACAGCTATAAAAATATAGTGAAAATTAGTTTTTTAATTGTACGAGCTTTTTAATTGCATACATAGAATTTTTCTTTAAAAATAATTTTTTCAACCTGTTTTTTACTGGTTTTTCACTACTCAAAATGAGTTATAAACTGCATTTTATAAGTGGATTCTGCACACTGGACTTCACAACTATGCCAAGACAATTGTTAGTTAAAATCTTACATTCCTGTGACATTTTCAGACTGCTAATACAGTTTTAGCTTCAGACATCACAAATTGTGCAAGCTGGTGTGTGCAAAGTTGTAGGACATTTAGCAGTAATTGTCCACACTTCCAAATCATGTGTCTGGTGTTAATGATATTACCTTGGATTAGCCAAATATGGAGGGCTCTTTAGGCCTGTATAAAACATGATTTATTTTTGATTACTACTTCATTCTAGTAGGAAACACGGTATCTTTGAGGGAGGTTTTATTTATACACCTGCAATACAAGAGTCATTAAGAACTCTCAGTATGAACAGCCCAGCAGGCTCTTCTGAAAGACTGTCCTGGCAGTGTTTGACAGCTAAGGGACAAGTTTTACTTTAAATGTCTTGAGATTCAGTACTAAAACCCAGCCTATGCTTCTGGTTAGGGAGCTGTGGCATTCACTAAGTCATTGTCTTTGGCAGACATTGACAATAGAAAAACTCATTAAGAATTAATTTGAACTTTTGTACAAGATGTCTCTAGTCCTAGACCACATGGAAAAATAACCTGTTGAGAAATCCTGTTGGGTATTTTGGTGCATGCACACATAGAATGTTGCCTTCATTGCCATCAGTTATCTGGAAAATAAGAAATGCACCTTCTGAAAAAAAGGTTGTGCTCCCAGTTTGATGGTGGTACTTTGTATTCCAGTGGCATTTTCTCTGGGGAGATCTCAGATGCTGTGTAAAAAGGGTGAAGCTTATGGACAAAGCACAGCCTGAGAGTCCAGTCCAGTGCTCCAAGTGTGACATCGAAAGTCACAGCAAAATAGGATAGAAAAAAAGCCAGACCTTCCCATTCAGAAATGTTTGCACAGGGCTTCTACAGAAACTCTGCAGCAGTCTCAACCTGCTCGTTTGGCTTGGCATCCTTTGAACAGGCAGCACTGCTGGAACGTATGAATGAAATTGTAAGACAGTATTTATGTAATATTAATATTGGGCAAAGAATAGAATGACCCAGCTTTCATCTGCCTCTCTTGTTGAATCACTGAACTGATTCGTTCTGACATTACCAACATTTCCACCACAGATGAAACTTCAGCCGTGGTAATGCATGCAGGCAGCTCCTGGGCACAGTGGTTGGTTGGTTTGATTTTGTTTTCTGGTTTTTGGTGGCTTTTTTAAAAGAAAATTATTTTTTTCCCCCAGATTTTGGGGAAGAAAGAAATGCAAATGTGTGCCAAGGGAAAACAGAAGGATAAGTAAGCGCCAACAGATTGCTGCAACTTGCACTCCAAACAGAGAAGGAATCAGTAAACGGTGCTGTGCTGAAGTTCTCTGCTTGGCTTTCACCACTACATAATATTAGTGTTAAATAATTGATTGGGGTGTTGGCACTTGCTGCATGAAACACACTGCACACCACGTAGCAACCCTGGAAATGCATTTTGTACCATTTACCTTCTCAGAGAAGCAACAGAATGTGTGTGATGGTTTAAATTCATAGTAAATAGTTGGGGGATGACTTTTCAGTAAGGGGAATCTACTGTGGGTTTTCAAGGAAGAGACCTGACTTCTGTTTAAGGGAAGGAAGTTTTGATTACTTTAGGTTTGGCATGTTTGTTTAAGTGATGAGGATGTTTATGACAGAAACAACCACAGTGACTTTGCTGAAGGCCCCAGGCCCTCCTGTCCAGGCTCCCTCAGCTCTGTACTTGCTGACAATGTAACAACAGTTCTGGTGGAAACCTTCATCCTGCTTTTAATGATCATTACCTAGTTCCTGCTGTGTGGAGACAAAGCAGGAGAAGAAGACATTAATTTGTTAGAAATACTTCTTTTCAGATATTTATTTTTCCAAAAAGCTACCTCTGAATTTAGCCTCTGGAATGCTTTGTCATAGGGCACATTCCATGAAAAACGATGACCCTTTGGAGCAGCTGTTTTGAATACAAACAGCCTCATTCAAGTCCAAGAAAAATGCCAGGAGTAGACATCTGCTTCACATTCCTGGGCTCTGGGCAGAGCCTTCCAAGGGTGACTGGATGGCATTCCCCAGTCCCAGTGTGCAGGCAGGAGCTCCCCAGGGCAGCTGGATGGCATTCCCTGCTCCCAGAGTGCAGAGAGTGGGCAGCTGGATGGCATTGCCCATTCCCAGTGTACTCACAGGGCAGTTGTCTGTGTTGTCCCAGGAATAACCTGCTCTAGAGTGTGTTTGATCACACAGACCAAGGCAGCTCCTGCACCTGGGAGTGGGGACAGGATCCCTCCCCACTTTTCCCACAGTGTCCCTGCTGCTGGTCCCAGCAGGCTGAACCTTCTGCAGCCTGTGCATGCCCCAGGATCAGGAGTGGCAGCTCAGCAGCTTTGTATCCAAAGACACAGCTGAACTGTCCATGGAAGAACTTCACCCTTGCATGGCACTGTTTCCTGTGCCCCTTGGGTGGAGCAGCATGTGCCACATATTGGGAAATGTGAATTAATAAAAGCTATTTCAGTATTCTGGCCATGCTTAAGAGTGACATGTCTGCGTCTATACAGGGCTTTGATAAAGATCTCCCTCTGGACCTTTGATTTATAAACTATGTGTTTTACAATCTTTTTTTATAGCTGTTAAAAGCATTTCCCTTTAGCCTGTCAAGGAGAGAACTGGACCGCTTTCCCTTCCTTTACCAAACACACTGTTTGGCATAAATATGGACTGAAGAAGTGGCAGAGACAACATTTTTCCATAGGCAAAAAAAAAGTTCAGTCTCGGGTGCAAGGCCTCTCTCTCCACTGGGACTCCCTCTGGACCATGGCCTCCTCCAGGCATCCGCCCCAGCGTGAGCACCTCCCCACAGGCTGCGAGTGGATCTCAGGATCCCCCGTGGGCCCCATGGGCTGCAGGGGCACCCCTGCTTCACCATGGCCTCACCACGGCCTGCAGATGCTGCAGAGCTCCAGCGCCTGGAGCTTCCCCTTCCCCACCTTCTCCACTGACCTTGGTCTCTCCATGTTGTTTTCCCTCACATACTCTCACCTCTTCCTCTGGCTAAGGAAAGTGCGTGCACCCATTGTTTTGATTTCTTCTTAAATATGTTTTCACAGAGGCGTAACCAACATCTCTAACTGGCCCAGCCTTGGCCAGCAGCATGTCCATCATCTTCAGAGCTGGACATGGTGAAGGCTTCGAGAAGCTTCACACAGGAGCCATTCTGTGGCACCTTCCCCACTAGAAAAAACTGGGCCAAGCAAAACCAGCACAGGAAGGTATACTTTTTATTTCCCCTGCAAAGTGACAAATCATCCACACAGTCTGAAATGCTTGCAGGGAAAAACAATAAATGCCAATAGATTTCATTCTTTTTACCTAACAGCTTTAATATAACAAAACTAGTTTTTATTACTGAAAATCAGAAAATTATTTAATTTCATGATTTCACACTGCAGCCACCTTAAAAAAAAAGAAATTGTTTTTAGGCAGACAGAAAACAATTAGGAATGAGTAATTGTTTCCCTTGAAATTTGTACTGAATTATTTTCAGAACAATACATTTATGCACTGGGTTTTTTGAAATATAAGTCAGCAATGTAAAAAGCCTGTCAAATTCGACTTTATTAATGTTTCTTACTAATGACAAAACTGACTAGGAGCCTGAAACAGGTGCTGATGTTTAAACAATTTTTTCCCCTTTCCACTCACCATTCTGGGTCTGATCCTGAAAATTTAGGAGCTTTAACTGCTGTTATACTCTGGATTATGTTTTTAGAATAGAAGTGATGGAGTTTTGTCACATTTATCTTTGTTTGTAAGGGCAGTATTGGACCATTCATAGTAAAACAAGAGAGTGATTTTTTTTTTTTCCAAACAAAAAGTAAACATTTTATCGGATTTAATCTCAATCATATCTGCCTTCCTTTAAGTGCATATGTCATTTGGGTGCACACAGTTCAGTTCATCTTTAGTTTAAGCACTTGGCTGCACAGAAGAAGTACTTATGCAGTTACCAAGTTATATAATTAAATTATTTTCTGCATTTTATGCCTTAATAAATAAACACTGCAGCTTAGATGCAAATTCTATACACATCAGGTAATGTATTGTATTCGTTTGGCACTGGCAGTATATTCTACTAATTGTTAAAACTGCAGGAGCATTGCTGGGAGTGCTATGAAGCTGATGTACCTTCCTCTGACTGCCATCCGGGCTTCAGGCTCTTAAAAGCTGCTTGAGTGTTTCCCTGACTACAAAGGAATTGTGTATTTTCCTGGCTTGCATGCTTAACTGGGCAATCCCAGCTTCGACAAGATGGGAGAGACACGAATCGTGCCTTGATCCAGCTGGGAAGAATGAAAGCCAGCCCGGAGAGTAGGCTCTGGAATACACAAATAAAACAAGATGCCAAGGAGAGGAAATACACGAGAGCTGCCAAGGCGGTGATGTAATGTCCCTGATCAGCCGCAGTCAGGACTGTACCAGAAACACCGCTCGTCACGGGAGCTCCGCACACAGAGCCCGAGCTGTGACAGCCAGGACACCCCGGGACAATACCGGGACGCTCCCGGAGCTCTGCGCACAGAGCCCGAGCTGTCCCAGCCGGGACACCTCGGGACACTCCGAGATGGGTTTCCCCCTTGCTTCCAGCTGCTCTCTTTCTGCCAGCGCCGAGCACGGCCAACCCAGCCTGGAAACGCCGCTCGGCAGCGCTGCAGTTCAGTGTGTGACAGCACGAACAGACAACCCCGGCGGGATGGAGAGCAGCGAATCTGGGGGAACCGGGGATACCCAGCCGGGCTTAGGTCCCCGCGGGCCAGACGGCAGCGGCTCCGGCAGATGGGGCTGCGCTCTCAGCCCGGCAGGGTCGGGGATCCTGTCCCACCCGTCCCACCTCGGGGCTCCAGCCGCTTGCCAGGGCATGGCACAGCCCAGACGCTGCCCGGGCACCTCTGCCGTCCCCTGTTTCCTGGGTATCACCATCGTCATCCCGGGCTCAAAGGCACGATCCTGCTGCATCATATCGGTTTTTCCACTTGCACTTGACCAAATCCCTTAACGAGCAAAAAATCAGTGTACACCATCCACAGCACTCCGTCCCTATATAGTGATGGACTGTACTTACAACAGGATGTCTTTTCCATTAATATAATCCTTTTTAAAAAAAAAAAAAAAAAAAAAAAAGATACAGTTTTTGGCTGAACGGAGATAAAATTTATTTCAACTGACTGGAATTATTGAAGCATTCGATTTTAATCTGGGTGATGATCAATGAAATATGCCATTAAATCGTTTGTGGTTTTAGTCTTTGTAAAAACCCTCACAAATATGTAATAGATATAGAGAAATAAACAGGAGCAGTATAGAATGCATTGTTGTTTTCTGTCACAGCTAATCAAGGGAAGCCTATACATCAACATGGCTTGATGGTGCTAGGATGACAGGCTTATTTCTCCAATGAACCATTTTCTTCTTATATGGCAAAAAAAGCACTGCATCTGTATGAGATCATCTAGAAAAGTCCTCCTTCTTGAAAAATACTATATTCTTTTTTGTTGCCTGGCTACACGCTGCTGTTACCTTAGAAGGCTGTAGAGTCATCTGAATGATTCTAGCGGAGTTGGTGTGCTTGAAGAGAGGAGTGATGCAAATTTATAACCCTTATAAAGATATGAAAGAAAGGGGTGAGTGTGAAAGAAAGCCTTTTCAGAAAAGCAATTTACTGTATTTGTCATATTCTTTTATTGCATTAATTGTTGAATAAAGACGGTTTCACCCCACAGCCTGGGGTGCATAAGCAGGCAGTGACTGACTGACACAGACTTGATGTTTTTAATGTGAGAGTCTGATGCCAAGGAAACATTTGCCTGGTTCATGTTAATTACTGCTGTGAGTAAGTGTAGAGAAGGGAAAAGAATGTCGAGGCCTGATTCTGATCTCATTTCCAAAACTGTGACAGGGAAAAATGCCATGAAAAGCAACCAATGTGCTGAATTCCATTAACACCAGAGAATGGAATGATCACTGAGTCTTTCACTGAATATAAGCAGCTTTGATGAGTTGGAAAATGAAGTGCCTAAAGCCCAAAAGTTTACATTGTAATGTGCCTGTCAAAAAACCTTCTGTCTGGAAACTCTTCATGCATGAGACATGCAGAGATTGAGAGCTGAGCAATAACTCCCTGTCACTTTCCCAACGTGATCAGCCTCACTGAAGACTCCAGTTTGCTGTTATTCCCTAGATGTGGGGAATTTGCCTCTGGGAAGAATAAGATGATAATGGAAATAAAGTTATTTCTTACCTGCTTCACTGTAACTGCTTTGGGTGCAGGATGTCCTGGATGTGCATCATGATTTTGCAGTTTTGTCTTTAGGACTAAGAGAATTTTAGCACTGGAGTTTTGATTCAGATTTATCTAGTTAGGGCTAGCTTTCAAATTAAGATCTGCATTTGCTTTCACAAAATAACGTTTTTCAAGTCTACTGCCTATAAACCCCTTTTATATAAGATACACACTTCATACCACTCTCTTACCTCAGTCTAGGCTTGTGCTTGCTCTCTGTATTTAATCATGAGCCTTAATACTGACCATTTGATATTTTTTGAGAGAAAGTGGTGATAATGAAGCATATTATGATTATAATCATTATGTCATTTCTCAAGAGTAGAAACAGAAATAACTTCGACAATTTAAAATGGAAAAAAATGAGAGAATTCTCTTCATTGTAGTATAACTCTACAATAAGAATTTTGAAGGTTTTCACTAGAATGTCTTGTGTAGCAGCAGAGGCAAAGCAGGAAATGTGACATTCAAAAGAAACAGAGATGCCTTTTACTGCTATGATGCAAATATGGAATTTGCCAAACTCAGCACATTCCAACTGGATAAATTCTGAGTTTTTCCTGGAGGAGATGATAACATCTCTCACATCCAAATTCCCACACACTTTACATGAATGATCCACTCACACAGGAAAAGACACCATAAATTCTGCACTGGCACATAAAGAAGTGCAAAGCTTTTTCAATTCAAATTCTTAAGTGTCCCCTGTGATAGTGAGTTTTTGCCCTGGCTTCAATATTTCATTTGTTGAAATGTAAGGAAAGAGGAGTTTCCCCACAAGGGAGACAAGAACAGACTTTGTCACTCGAAGCAGAAGGGCAGTTGTGTTTTATTCTGTCCCCACTGGTCCCCACCAGGAGCTTCGCATAACGTGCAGTGATTCTCAGCCTTGCAAATGCACGTTTGAACAGAGAACTGAAATAATCTGTGTAAGAAAGGATACAATAAACATTCTTTGTCGTTTTCTTTTTTATCCAGTACACGGAAGAGGGCAGCACAGAGGAAGTTTCACTTTATATTGCAGTAAAGGTTCTGAGGTGTGTTTCTATCCTGTGTCCTTCCCTCAGTGATACATCCATGTGGGAGCCAGTTGGGTATTTCCTCCAAGGATCACAGGTCTGCTGCTATTATGGGTTTTCAGTCCAAGGAGGCTTTTCCTTGTTCACCTGTCATTTTTATGGAGACATCTACCATATGATGAATTTATCCAGATTTTCAGAGCTGCTAACAGGCAACTTTTGAAGACTTTGTCCCGCAGGCATAAGGAAAAATGAGTTCTGAGGGTTATCAAGGATGGGTTTAAGCTGTTTTCTACCCTATTTCTTGCCTATTAAATGCTTAATCTCTCAATAAAATAGAAGGAAGTCTGCAAAAATATTATTCAGTGCTCAGTTGGCAGAGTAAACAGATGCTAGGAATTCTCAGGGTTAACAAAGAAAGCAGAAAACATCACTGTCCACTGTGAAAGTCCATGGGAACATGTAGTTTGTATAATTTTTGTTTCTAATCTGTAAACTTTCTGTCCTCTAATGTCTAAAAAGAAGTATTAGTAAAGATAGAGAAGGGCAAGTAGGGACTCATGTTTATAAATGGAGTGAGGAACTCCAGGTTCCTGAGCCACAAGAGAAAGTCACTGCAGAAAGGTATAAAATCACTGCGTGTGTGAAGACAACATGAGGGAGATCTTATTCTCTGCTTCACCATACAGTAGTGGGGGTGTTACAGAATATTGCAAATCTATGTGTGTTAAAAAACAGTTAGAAAAATATACAGCAAAATCCTACATCAAGAGCCTCTGGTGGTGGTGTGTATGGAGTTTTAATTGTGTTTATCATGTTCTTATTGTCCATTCTTCTTTAGATATCTGCTACTGACAGCTGCTGGAAAGTGGCTGTAAGTTGAGTCTGACCCAGGATGGCTCCTTTAATTTGTTATTGTAAATAGACTCATTCCTCTTGCCAAGAGCTATTGCTGGTAAACAATAAATCTTACATTCTCAATTTGCTTCCTTAGCACTATGTAACTCTTAGTAAGACAGACAGCCACTTACTTTGCTCATCCCTTAAACCAACTGTCTGTAAATTCAGAAACCTTTTCATGGTCTCTGAATTCCAGATATTTCTCATGAAGGGCCTCTGAAATCCCCACCAAGGAGAACACATCTCGCAGGGACCGTAAGGAGATATTTAGCATTCCACTCCTGGAGGGATGATGTATGACACACACATTGGCTATGACAGCTTTAATTCTGAAAAAGAGGAATATGGGGTGATTAAAGAAAATAATTATGGAAATATCTTACGTCATGTGCTGATTTTACTCCAAACTTGAAATGCAATAGGGGCAAACAGCTGACCACATACAGGGCGTGCTGTGAGTCCAAGGGATATCCAAGTACCCAAATGCTGCCTCCCGAAGCCAGGGCAGCACAAGCAGTTACTACCCCAGTGAGAAGCAAACTCACAACTGAAAAACTGAAACTGAGCAGAAATTTGAAATTAGACTAAGACAGAATGCTTTCCCCAAGTATACCCCAAGATGTATTAGTAGTTTACTAACACTCTGTGAAAAAGCAGCAGAGGAACTCCACAGGCACAGTGAAATTGGATCTGCCACTTGTGCAACTCCTTGTTTTTGGGGCTGTGATTCACCTGGTTCCATTGGTCATGAGCTTATCTAGTATGGGAAATTTTGTAGCTTACTCAAAGCAGTAAGAAATTCAGAACAGCTGAAAGATGAACCACATTTCCAGTTATTCTCATCCCAAGTTATTTTTTGCACTCCTTTGCAAGTGTTTCAGAAAGACAGGCCTTTGCTTTATGTTATGAGCCAAGGACTTGAAACGTACCTATTTTATCATTCTATACCTGAAAATGCAAACAGTTCTGCATTCTTTTGCAGCAATTTCTAGAATTTTTGGTCTGGAGCTGAGAGGAAACACAGCAGCCATGAAAGGAACCACCTTGTGATTAATTTTGTAGCTATAACAATGGATTTAGTTGGGTTTCTGCTTGCATTTCCCCCTTGGCACTCTCTGTGAGCTTTCAAAGCTCTATCAATTTCTATTGACTCCAAAGCTCATATTTCTCACATTATTGTTGGAGCCCCAATTCATGGCTACAACTACTTAATCAAAAATATTACCTGTCATTAAATCCAAGAGTAATTGTGAGGGAAAGCATGGCCCCTTGGCTGAAGGGGTGTGCTGCCTTCCCTTGGCACTTCCAAAGGCAGGGTCAGCGTGGATGTGACATTTATCACCTTCCCACAAAGGAGCTCGTGCAGGCTGAAGGCTCCACCACTGCTGGTTATTGTACGGTTCAGAGTCCCTGCTTTTACCCCCATATATTAACTGCAAGACAATGAAGTATAAATATGCCTCACATGAAAAGGTCTGATACAAACTGAACCAGTTAGCCCAGGGCTGTTCAGTTCACACTAATCTGTGATTTTAAGGGTGATGGTGAGGAAACTTCGATACAAAATTTGCACTATATCCTACTTTTTGTAGGATAAGGAAACAAATGTTATTTTTAATTTCCCTGTAACTCTATCTCTCTTTCTTAGGTTAACACCCCAACATCTTTCATACTGTTGCCTCTGTCTCTTCTCCCAGTGGCCTGAGCATGTCAGTTCTGTAAAAAAAAATAATAATGCTGCTATTTCTTTCTCAGTCCAGGTATTTAGGAGGTAGCCAGGCTCATGGTTCTGCAGGAGCAATGCTTCATACAACTTGGCAAGAACAGACCCTTGTGGATATCTCTACAACCTGTATAGAAATAGCTCCACCCACATAATAGCTGATTAATTAGACTTGAGGCAGTGCAGACGAGCTGAAAAGCAATAAGGAGAGAAAGCCACAATTTCAGTGCAGATCCACACTGAGAGCAATGCTGACCCCCAAATCTCACTACTGCTAATCCAGGCTTTGGACTGTTCAAAATATTCCTATTATTCCTAATCAATTGTGAAACAGTTCTGATATAAGACAGCAATAACCCCAAAACCTGAAATTCAGTAATAATATTAATTTGATGTAAAAAATAGAAATTCTGTTTATAATACGGGATTTGAACTTAAATGAACACTGATGAGGAAGAATCACAAAAAGTTAATGCAACCCCCCCAAATTTTGCTTTTTAACCTGAAAATTCAAAGGGGAGGGGGTTAGGTGTTAGGTTTTACATTCTTAGTTTAGTTTGACTTAGTTTATCACTGCAACCCCTGTGAATTCTGTGCTTGTCATTTAGGCCATGAAATGCACTCTGCACCTGATACAAAATAAAGAAACTCCTTTGGTTTTGTTATCCCAGGAATATATAATTGGAAAAACAGGATCAAACTGTATGTTTTACATTTTCCAGATAATGAAAAGTACTCAGGCCAAGAGAGTGCACTAGAAATGAACACTAGCATTTCTCAAAAGCTTAAGGAAAAGTGAGTGGGAAAATAGACAGAGAAAGAATAAAACAGGAATGAGATAACAGAAAAAAAAAAAGAAACTGTATATACTACAACAGTGAAATGCAAAGAAAAGCACCTTATGTGGAAAGTATATGAAATGAGGAAAATGAAAATCACACAAAGATGAAATTAAACTGGACAAAAATGTCCCTTCTCTAATCCCTTCTTAGAGAAAAGTAGAAGTTAGAACAATAGAAAATAAGAGTAGAAAAGCAAGGCATGAAAATCTCTTTTAAATAGAAATAAATTCCAGTTCATGTATCTGTTGGGAGCATGGTCACACAGAAGTGGAAGTGGAGGGCAGGTGAGAAAGAGATGATCCTGAAGTCCTTCAAAGAAACTGAAAGTGGTCTCGTGCACCCCACTGAAATCAGCAGGAGTCACAGTAATGTATACATGAAAATATAGCTATTATTACCAGCAAATAGGAAAAATCCTGCAATAATTATCAGCAAATAAAATTACATGCTCTCTGAAGAGATATGTTATGTTTCTCAAGTGATTAACCAGAATTACCAGCCAGTTCCTTCCAGCTTCCCAAGATAGCTGGACCTACAAAGATCAAAGGAGACAACCCAGCTCCCTGAGCCCTGTGATCTCCCCCAGGCAGAGGGGAGCAGGAACAGCCTTGGCACTGAGCTCCTCTGGGCAACTCCTGCTCGTGCCTCCAGGAGCAAGTGAAGCCCTGGTGACACAATCCAAGCCCATCTCACTTTCCACTAAAGGACACTCAAAGCACCCAGTGCCAGATCCTGAGCAGGATCCTGTAACCATGCTGGTATTTTATAACCATTAATCCATTCGTTGTACCTGGGTGCTGGCAAAACACCCCAGTATTTGCCACAGAGTTCTGAATTTTCTGTGTGATTTCTACTGGATATAATTTTATTTTCAGTCCCTTTTTCCACTGAAACCCTGTTCTCTCAAAGTTTTTATTTAGCACTTTTACATATGCCTTTCCTGATAGCTTTTGACTAGCAAGGAGCCTGTCTCACATTTACATCATTAAAATATTCATAATTCTCATCAGCGAAAGGCCTGGAATAAAATATGGCTTCTTTAAGTCCTGTCAGTCAAATTCCCATTTTCAGTATGTTTCCACACACTAAAAAAGTGTGTCAATAGTGCTCTATGTGGCAGTGTCTCTTTGGTTCTGTTGCTTCTCAGATTTCCCTTTTTTCACACAGAAAAAATTAAAAATACCCCCACTTTCTATGTCAACTTCTAAAGTGTGACCGTGACACACAGTAAAGGCATGCAACAAAGTCTGGTACAAACGACATAAAAAGTCCCTGAGAATAGTTTCAGGTGACAATTTTAAGCAGAAAAATCCAAATTTTAAAAATGTCAACCAATAACTGACCATATCTAGAGATGTATTTACATAATAAATGTATATACCTATCAACTGTATATAAATTCAGAATGATCACGGTGGTTTGGCAGATTCCAGTTTATCCAAGTAACCACAGTGTACTTCCTATGCAAACCATAAGCTATTTAATATACAATTCCAAATGTTAGCCAGAGGTTTCTAATTCAGTTCAGTTAGCTGAAGCACGCATGTTTTGCCACCAAACTCTGACTATTTCAACTGACAAGGCTATTTTGGTTGCTGTTTTGTGAGACAGGCAGGGACAACTTGCTGCAAGCACTTGGTGCTCTTTAACTACCACATTAACACTCCCACCTGCACTTTATCAGTGTGAAGGGGCCAAAACCACCCCAAGAGCGTGGACTGGAGAGTTATAATTGGCTCCTGAAAATAACAGAATATTCTCTCATTTAGCCCAATCCCACAGATTTTTTCTTTCCCTTACTTTATTCCCTACATCTCTAACCTCGTTTCCATCACCTTCCATTCTCTCACCTTCTTTAACCTTGTTTCTGCCGCTGATTTGGAAACCCTTAAACTGACACGAATTTGATGGCAACTGTCCCTGTTCAGAGTCACAGGGATTTTCCCGCTCTGGTCGGGCTGTAATCTTTCGGGAGCAGGGGCCAGGGCTATTTTGGCAGTACAATGTCTAACATGTTTCGGTTGCTAGGTAAACAACAAACTGTATACACGGTACTGGGTGAGCCATTCAGGAGACAAGTATAGTTATCTGGTGAGTCCTTTCTTCACCCGATCACATGGGAATGACTGTGCCGCTTATGAGATAAGACTTTCACTGTCTCGCTTTGCTGCTCAGGTGAAAGCAAGGGGAGAATTTGACCTTTATGTTTTCTGTTGGCCTCTCGAACCGCTCACCCCGCGCGTGGGGGCACGGGCACGGCCGTGGGTGCGTGTGACCCTCAGCACGGGCGCTGCTCTCAGAATCGCTCCCGAGTGCTGGGACAGCAAGCACAAGGAATGCAAAGAGTGCAAATATTCTTCCTAACACTACTGTGCACGCCAGGACTGCACCAGAACTCCCGCACTGTGACAAAGCCGAGGGCAGCTCGCTGTGCGCTCCATGCGCTCTCAAGCGGGCTGGGGAGGGGAGGGGGAACAAGCGACACACAGAGCAAACGCTGCGGGAATTGCAGCGGGGGCAGAGGGAGGGGAGAGCTGGCATCGGGGACATCAGGAAAGCAGAGCTGGCACCGGGGACATCGGGAGAGGAGCGCTGGCATCGGGGGCATCAGGACGGCAGCGCCGAGCTGCGGTGAAGGGCCAGACGCTGGGGCCAAGACCGGCAGCAGCACTATTTCCACAGCCGCGCTCTAGGGCTAGTCCTCGCCTCCCCCGCGGCTGAGCGGCGCCGACGGGCGGGAGTCCCGCACTGACAGCAGAGCGGAGCGGAGCGGATAGTGCCTCCCCCACCCCCGGGGGGCTCCCGCCTCCTGCCGGGCTCCCCGCGCCGCTCCCGCCCCCGCGCAGCGCCGCGGAGCACGCGGGGGCGGTGGCGCTGCTGGCGGATGCGCTGGC
>VZRN01000759.1:226480-280902 GCA_013397935.1 Dasyornis broadbenti | reverse complement strand
GGGGCAGAGGGTGCTGACGGCTCTGCTGCGCCCGCAGCCCGTGCTGACAGCCGCGCTCTGCTCTGCTGTGTCCGCAGCCCGATGACTCTGAACCGCGGGGACAAGCGGCGCGGCAGCACGCCGTTCGCGGCGCAGCAGCAGCACCTGCACCGCCGCAGCATGCCCGTGGACGAGCGCGACCTGCGGCCGCTGCCGCCCGAGGAGCTGTCGGGCTTGGTGCGCTGCACCTCGTACAGCCCCGGCGGCGCGCACCGCCAGAGCTGGGCCTCCGACTCCTCCGACTCCGTCATCTCCTCGGGCAGCGACTCCGACAGCAGCCTCTACAAGGTGATCCTGCTGGGCGAGCACGGCGTCGGCAAGACCAGCCTGGCGCGCATCTTCGGCGGCGTGGAGGACTGCGCGGACGCGGAGGAGGCCGGTGAGGGCGCGGGGCTGAGCTGCGCTCGGAGGTGCCGGGGTCCTGCCGCTCGGAGCCTCCCCAACGGCCACCACCGGCAGGGGTGGAGGTGGATAACTACTTTTTTCTGAACTTTTTTTTTTCCCCCCCGTAGGAAATACATACGACAGATCAATTATAGTTGATGGAGAAGAAGCGTCTCTCGTGGTGTTTGATATATGGGAGCAGGTACTTACAGCTTTTTCCTTATGTTTTTCCTTCGTGGCTTGGTGGCTCTCTTAAAAATAAAAGTAGAAATGGAACAACCGTGCCAATTTCTTGGATCAGATAAAGGATATTAAAAAAATAGAATTCATACTGCCTCTTGTTCTCTCCTGCAATTAATTTCTTGTAGCTAAGCAGGCAATTTGAAACCCTGAATAGGGCTGAGTGAAACTCTCTTAATGCTTTGAATAATCAGTATCTTACATGAGCAGCCCAGGGAATTACTGTAAAATTAGAGATTGACAATCTGATCAGTGCAGACTTGATATTCTGGAAACAAGAGTTTTCCTTTGTTTTGTATTTTAAATAACAAAGTCTTTGAAATTTTGGGAAGATTGGCTCACTTTTACTGTCTCTTTATAAGAAAGCTAAGAAAAATATCTTTAAGGTGCTTACAATAATAAAGCATGAGTCAGTGTTGAATAGATTTTTCACCACAATAAATACATTTCTTGTCTGTTGTTTCAGGATGACAGCCAATGGCTCCAGAACCACTGCATGAAAATGGGAGATGCCTATATTATTGTATACTCAGTGACAGACAAAGTTAGTTTTGAAAAGGCTTCTGAGCTCAGAATCCAGCTGAGAAGAGCAAGGCAAACAGAAGACATTCCTATTATCCTTGTGGGAAATAAAAGTGACCTGGTCAGGTCCCGGGAAGTCTCAGTTGATGGTAAGAGACACTGAATTTACATGGTACTGTCTAAAGTGGTAGCAAAGGCTATGCAGAATCATGGCCAACAGGAATGGTCTGCGTTTGATGTAGAAAATAAGTATGACTTGAGGTACACTGGGCAAATGGAGCCAGCTGGTTTGTGCTGAAGGACTTGGTACCACAGAAAACACTGGAGATAGTGGAGGGGGAAGATGTGTGGCTGTGCAGGGCTCTGAGCTGCAGTGGGAGAGAAAGATTCATCAGAGCTGCAGCTTTAGCACAGGGCTTTGTGTAGGACTTTGATGCCAGGCTTTAATTGCATGGTAGGTGTACAGCAGCACTTGCTGGGCTCGGGATGTGACAGTCTGAGCTGTGCTCTTCAAGGGACACAGTGCCACATCACAGAGCCCAGGCAGCCCTAGGAAAGGGGAACCCACACAGCCTGTGCAACCCTCTTTCTCCTGAAGTGGCTCCATCGTGTTTGAGCTGAGCTGGTGGGACCAGGCTCACACAAGTCAAAAGTCTTTTTGTATGTGTTCTCCAGCTGTGGTCAGTGAGAATCCTCTCAGCCAGTTCCAGCTGCCATTTAGGTACCTAGAGCACAGGAACCACTGTCAACCCCACAGTATTGATTCTGCTTATTTAAACATTTGGGAGGCTTTTTGTTGGGTTGGTTTTTGTTTTGGGGTGGGGTTTTTTTACTGTTTTTCACTGGAAAGTATATTCTGAAATATTGGTGCCTTGATGATAAACCATCTCTCCCTATCTGGTTTGCCATGCTCCCAGTGTTAAATGCCTGCACAGGGAATTGACTGGAGTTCATCAGGAGATTATTACTTTTTTCAGGCTGGTGGCAGTGCATGGTTGACCTGTCATAGTTCTGACATCTGTACTTTCCTCAGGTTTACAACTCTGCCATTATTTACCACAGCTGACTGTGGAAACTCATGCTGCAGCAATCTTCCAGGGTTAACTGCTTATGTCCAGAACATTGACCATCTTGTATTGCAAAGGCAGCCCTGGTCAGATCCAGTGGTGCACAACTTTGTGACCTCTGCTGATGTGTTCAATGACTTGACCTTGTGGCCTGTATCAGCTCCATTTCTGTTGGTGTGGAAAACTCACTTGTTACAGCAAGGCAGAGGTATAGAATTGCTCGACAGCTTCCAGAATAAACCCCATTTCTTTCCGTGCCTCACACTGCTTCTTATCAAACAGCAAGGATGCTTCCAAGGGCCTCTCTTATATCACATTTAGCTTTTAAACAGTACAGAGACAGTCTGCCTGAAGGACAATGCTGCCGTGTATTCAGTTCCATTGATCAAATGAGATTTCTGACCATATCACAACAAAACCAAGAAGAATAAGGGGGCAAAACCATGAGAGCAAATTTGGGTTTTCCTATTTTGCAGTAGAGCTCTTTCATGGCATTGAAGGGACTTTTCTTACTTAAAGCCAATTTTTGTTTTGTTTTTCTGCCAGTACATATGAAGAGAAAATGTCCATCTCCACTCATCCTCCTTTTTGTCTTTTCCTGCAGAGGGCCGGGCCTGTGCTGTTGTGTTTGACTGCAAGTTCATTGAGACCTCAGCTGCCCTTCACCACAACGTGAAGGACCTGTTCGAGGGGATCGTGCGGCAGATCCGATTGCGCAAGGACAGCAAAGAGGACAATGCCCGCAGGATGGCCAACACCAAGAGGAGAGAGAGCATCAGCAAGAAGGCAAAGCGATTCCTCGGGAGAATTGTGGCAAAGAACAATAAGAAGATGGCTTTCAAAGCAAAATCAAAGTCTTGCCACGACTTATCTGTGCTATAAGAGCTTCAGCAAGGTCAGGTGCTGCATGCGGGAGGAACAAGCATCTGACTGTTAGGAGAAGTGTGTGGATGATCCTCGTGGTGATAACAGCAGTGACTTTTCCATTGAGACCCTCGTTAATGCCTTAAGGTGCTCAAGCAAGTCTGGAAGTTACACTACAGTGCTTCATTGATAAATGGTTTAAGTTTCAATGTGTGCAAGTAAATGAACTAACTTGAAATATGTGGCTTGACATGCCCACTGTGTACATATGTTCTATATCTTCTTGTCTTGTGGATACCAGAGATGCAAAGATAAGAAAGGATGATAACTATCACCACAGACTTGTCTCGTTTGCAGAGCAAAACTTAAACTTGTACGCAGGCTCGTACATTCTTTTTAGTATAAAGCAAGCAATGATAAATCTTTTTAAACTTAAATGTGGGGAGGGCGGAGTAGAACAGTAGAATGGGAGAAAACAAATTATATATATATTTAAATACAGAACAGATATCATTTTATGAAGTTAATTTGCACTTCCATTAACTGTTATTCAATTAATTGGTTACTTGTTTACATGCAGATTTTATAATAAAATATTATTTCCTGTTATAATAAACTGTGCTTTTCTCATACTGTGGCTAAAGAATGAGAGAGCGGTACTTTTATACTGACCTTTTCCCACTGTATAAAATGTTAAACACAGACTGAAGCTTTACATGAGATGAAGTTCTGGAACAAGATGAATTGGGAAAATCCTGTGTGCTTTTCCTTAATAGAGAGTTTCTTTAAGAAGTAGACCCTGCTTTTACGAACACTCAAACAGCTCATCTTGAGAAGGGAGGCCCAGACCCTTCATATTATTGTTCATCCTCACCCTGGTTCTCATTAGCTCTGCCGGGAACAGGGCTTTATATATAGCCTTTAGTTAGATTGATGTCTTGTGTTTGTACTGATAAATTGAGCCCTGTAATGTTTGAAGTCCTCTCCTGGCTTGAAGGTGTTCTCTTACAGCCAACAAGCAAATGCAGGAGGTTGTGGTTTTTTCCTTTCTGGCAGCAGTATAATTGTCCAGTCTACGCCCACTCCTGTGGATACCTTCCAGTGGTTTCAAGAAGTTCAAAGCAGGCTGGCAAGGGTGTTTGAAGGAGTTGTAGGATTTAGTGGTGTAGGGTGACCTCCTGCGCTGTTCAAGTTTTCGTGGTAATCTAGTGTGTTATAATCCATGCTTTTCCATGATTTTTCCCAATTTGCTATTAATGAAGTTAAAATCAAACATGTTGCAGTGCAAGAACTTGGACTTAAGGCATTTGCTTTAGAAATTCCTCTTCATAGGATACATTCTCTTAAAAGTAATCTATAAACTCAGTTGTCAAATCCCATAAAGCACATACTCCTCTGCCTCTTTCCACTGTCCCTGCTTGAGTCCAGCCCAGAAGAGATTGTTCCAGCTGCCTGAGAGCCCAATTTGTCTGTGGATTTGTAGGGGCTGAGCTTTCCCAAAGCTCTGGGAGGCTGCCTCAGGTCTCACACATCACACTGGGCTTCCAGTGCCTGGGCAAACAACTCTCCATGGAGTTATCCCAGTGCTCGGGCACTCGTCAGGGAACAGTGCAGGAATTCACTTAGGGAGTGCAAGAATTAGCATCTCCTGCTGTGCTGGTGGCGGGCCTGGCTGGTTACATGCCCAGTTTAGCTTCTGTTGCAGGTAACAGGCCACATTTCTTATGAAAAAAAGCATTGCCTTTGTGTTCTAAGTGGTCTAAACTGAATGATTCTGTCTTGCAGTCAAAACTCACATTTACCTGAGCAGACATTTTAACTGGATTTGGCTTTTTTTTTTTTTTTTCCCCACTAGCCTTGTTTTCTGGCAAGCTGTTATCTGTTATTTATCTGTTATTATCCATTATGGGATATCTGACCACTGTCAGAGTATGGCATCAGGCATCTCTGTACATGGAAGCTTTTAATGTCTTTCCATTGCTCTGATCCTGAAAATTCTACAGCCAGAGTGTCCAAATGTCCATAAATTTGGCACATCCCAATTCATGTACATGCTAAGGTTAATGACGAAACTACATCGTGTTCCCTGTTTGCAAAGCCTTGGGCTTTTGGTTGCTCTTTGTTCTCAGAATGACCAGGAGAAGACTGACCTGTCTGATTGATTTATGAGATTAAATTCTGTCCATAAGAAATAGAAGGAATGGGATGCACACCCAAAGGTTAAGATTGGGCATTTCACAAAGTGAAAATGATGTGTTGCACCGCTGCAGCTGCAAAGCCTCTTCAAGGCTGTGGTTGCCAACTGTGATTTTTGCACACTGACGTATAAATCAGATGTTTTACTGTTCATGAACTCAAAGGTCAGTTTTGGGCAATTCTTAAGGCTAAGATATTTCTGAGGGGCTCTAGTATATTCCTATGGGTTCACTTAAACTGTGGGAAATAATTTGTATTTCAGAAGTATACTACATAGGACACCGTGAGACAATAAACTATGAATCACCGTAAAGAAATGTGGGCTGATCTAGAATGTTTTGTATCAGTTAATATTGTACAATAAAACACTTATTCAAATCCTCATTATTTTTTTTCATTCCTTTATTTGTACAGGTATTAGCGTAATTGAGCCATGGCTCGTGAGAAGGGGAAAGTTTGTTTTTATTGCAGCTCTGACAATAATCTTCTCTAGACCAAAATCATATTCTATGCTGTAGAAGTATTATCATGAGTACTATTTTGCAGGTATTTGAAGCTCCTGGAAAATATTAATAAAAAAAATAATTTATTGGATGTAATTTAGTGGAATTTCCAAGCAGACTTTTTGGAAGTACATATCCAACACCAGCTAGAAATCAGTAACAAGCTGACAAATACCTCTAAAAATCAACTTTCTTTAGAAGGTTATCTGTATCCTCAAACATTTGAAAGTCATCTATAAGTTTTTGTAATTTGAGATGTTTTACTGGTGTGGTTACTCAGATTCTTGTCATTAATGGGGTGAATCTGTAATGTGAAAAATAGCGAGTCCCAGACAGCAACATTTTCTCTAATTATTACCAAAGCAGAACAGAGTATAAGGGGTAACGTGTGAGGTTTTTTGCCAATGCACATCAGTTTTAATTTGGAGAGACAGTTCACACAGTCATTTAATCTTTACTGCTTTCTCTGCTGCTGCCAGGTGAAGTTCCTACTACTGCTAATTGTGGTGGTGGATTCTGTGTTGGCACAAATCCATTTGGAACAGCCAGGGATTAACAACCACAGTGCAAGGACATTGCCTTTTATATGTGACACATATGTTAGGAAAACAAACCAAACCCTCTCTGCTTGCTATTGCTAAAATAGATTCTGTACATTCATCACCATATGAAAAATGTGAAAAATATCGTTCCTCCACCTGCCAAAACCACGAAGCTAAAAACCATGTCACATAAATATAGACGAAATGTTATCTGCTGGGGAAGACTTGGCATGACCAAAAATGAAGTTTTACTCAGATGTATTTTCTCAAAATAGGACTAGAAAAACCAGAGCATGATCTACATAGTAACATTGCATAACATCACTGTTCTTCACTGAAAAGGAAAATACAGTGACTTGACAGTGATTAAGAGTGCGGTGCATGACAGAAAACTGATAAGATGTAGTCTTAAAAAGTGAGTTAGTACTTGCTTATATCATGCTGAAATTTACTTCAGTGCTCTTAATTTTATTCAAAGACAATCCAGGTTTAATTTCAAGTACATCACAGAGACCTGAATGAAGCTGCTTTTGCACTCAAAAGCGGTGCCTGTGCATTCCAGGAGTTTCCTTTAACATATCATTTACCACAAGACTTGTGGCATTGTAATGGACAACTTGACTCCCTTTGCACAAAGGTGCATCTGAACTCCATTACTTCTGAATCTCTAAAAGCTGAAATAACAAATTGCATCAACTGTCCTTGTGCTCTGTCCTATATGCCATGGACATTGATCAGAGAAGTAAAAGATAAAAGAGGGAACAAATTCCAATCGCATGTCTGCAAATAGTATTTCTGTAGCCCACTGTTCAGAAATCAAGAGGGAACAACATTATTTAATTTAAGAATGTACTAAGGATTCTAGCACTAGAAGGTAGGAAGCAGGCTGAAAAATTTATTTCACCAACCAAATAGTATCAATTATGTACCACAAAAATGTTCTGGCCACTGGGTAAAATGGCAGTGCATGTCTTAAAGACTTTTGTCTCTCTTGCTGATTTCTCCCTCTCCCCTTTTTGCCTATTTATAAATGTGCTGTTTGAATGAATCATTGGAAACCAATTAGGAGCCTACAGATTTTTGTTTTTTGTAATTCCCATATTTTTCATGGGAAATGAAGAAAATATTAATCTGGACTACAATTTAGTGTGCAGAAACAAATAGAATGTGTTGAAAATCTTAATTTTCTCACCCTCCTAAAAAAGCCTCAGTAAGTTCTTAAATATGGTTGGAGAAAGGTAAGAATTTGGCCCACAAGCATTCCTGCTCACAATAGTTTAGTCAGACCCAGGAAAATCTGTTCAGCTTGTTCCTGGCAGTAAGTCCCACTTCCATTAGCCTCATTATATTAGCATAAATAATCATGGTACTTTTAAGCTTGCAGTCCCACTGAAGGCTGTGACCCTTTCTTTGGGAATGACAGCTTTCAGTTCGGTAGATGCCCTGGCAGAGGAACAGCAATTTTTGTCACGTCTAACTCGGATTATTGTAATGCCTTGTGCTTAACAAGAGCTCCCAGGAGCTGCAGGTAGTAGGGAATTCAGCCTTGTCAATGGAGCTGGCTGGGACAAAAGGAGCTCAGCACTTCTGTGTGAAGGGCTGGGCTCCCACATGCAGTCCGGTGACGACCTTAGAAAGGCTGTAAATGGCATTGGACTTGACCAGTGTCAAAAATGCCTCACTTCGTTGCATGTCTCTTGGCTGGCTACAAAGTTCATTGGACACACTACAGAGCCAGCAGCACTGCTGGAATTTGGAGTGCTCCATAAGGATAAACTCCGCATTTTTAATGGCAGGGACCCAGGTATTTCCTCACAGCTATGTATAGGGGCCACCACAGCTCAATGCATTTGACACTGCGCTGGGACCTGCAGGAGGTCCTGCCCCATTCATTCCTCCTGCAGGGATGCCTGACTGGGCTCACAGCAAAATTTAAATCCGTGCATTTCCTTCCAGGCCTGCCACTGGAATTCAGAAAGGAGAATCCACCACTGTCCCTCAGTGAAAACAGTAATGGAACTCTGAGATCAACCAGTTTCCCAGGAACTTTCTCACAGATTTTTCAGCTTTGGGTACCTCAGTTGTAGGGCACCTTTGTCACATGCTTATCACGTCAGCTGCAGCCTTATCTCTGCAGCCTCCAAGGTAACATATTGTCACCCTTGCATGGCTCTGCTGCTGCACAACTCCCTGGGAATCATCAGCTGTGACATCAACCTGGGCCTCCAGCTCACTGTTTCACATAATGTTGTCTGGGTAAAAAGAGCAGATTTTGCTGCACACAAATCCCTAATTAAGACAGCATAGCAAATTAAATTACTTCCTTCCTGAATGTCACGGCTATATGGCTGCATTTGCAAAGCAAAGGGAATGCAAGATTTTCAGCTAATCTGTGCGTGGAGAATAAAAGGAAAAACTTATGGAATCCAATAGCCACCTCTCATTTTTACCCTACAGCCATTCTTTTCAATGGAACTATTTTTTGCTATTGAATATTGTTGTGGATGCTCTTTTGCCCTCTCACTGTTCATTAGTTCTTGGGTCTCTGTCCTTCCTGCCCAGTCCCATATGGAAAATCTTCTTAGAAGTCTGACACATGAGATCTCAGGGAAAACAAGTTACGTGAAAGATATGAGCCATAGAAAATTTCCCATGATTTTGAAAGGCCCTCATAAAAGCATTTTATTTAACAACTTAACATTTCTGTGCAGGGTTTACAACTTCCAGTGCACAGCAGTTTGGTAGCCCATTAAAGTAAAAAAAATTCTGTGTTAGAGAAAACAGAACTCTTTAGTCTTCATCAATAATAAATATTTTATGTGTTTACCTTGATACTTTGCAGCAGACCTAAGTCTGTAGTAAACCACACAGAAGTAGAGAAAATGGAAATTACAAGACCGGGCTGTTCCAATCTACCTTTTTGCCATTATCAGTTGCAGGCTTTCACTTGTGCAAATAAAGACCCTCAATTCATATGGATGATAAATACACAACAAATGTACCTACATGTGGTCATTACTTGCTGAACTATTTTTCTTCCTTTTTTTCCTTCTTAGGTAGTAATTAAAAAAATAACTCTGAAGGTCTGAGCTATAGCATAGAAGGAAATAAGCACAAAAATAAAGCAGCAGACAGCACTGAGTAAGCAAACAATGCCTCCTGCATATCTGTCTCGTATTCAGTGTTAGGCTTCCAGGACCCTGCAGAGCTGAGGGATCTCTGCGCTCTGCACAACATTTATCCAAGGGCTGAGCTGGTCAAGTACCAGAGCAAAATTCCTGAATGGCCAAGTCCTCAAGCACAAAGATTTAGGCTGCAAAGAGACACCACTGTACCTCCTACCTTCCCAGGGATTTCATCAGCAGAATGTCCAGAAGGGACATTTTAGTTTAGAAGGGTTCTAAAAACATAGTCAACCCCCAAAAAATGTTGGAGTATTTTAACGAATAGTTTTGTGTTCAGCCTTCAGAAAATTAGTAGTATATTAAATTCTTATTTAAATTCTAGAGATCCTGGCTTGGTTAGTAATTGGTTCATTTTTAATTACAAAGTAAATAATTAATGAACAAATCTTTTTTATTTCAGTTCCAAGGTAACGTTCTGCCCTTCAAGGGTAAGTTGGATTAAGCAGCATTGCATTTTAATCACAGAAATTGTGAATTGGCTGTCTTTCTCTTTTTTTGCTGGCTTGGACTGTGACCCCTTTAAACTCACCCTGCTCTCACCTGTTCCCCCTCCAGCATGAGTGAGATCTCCAGACTTTAAAGTGTGCCGTGTAGTCCAGTGTTTTTCCTGCTTTTCTGCTTCTTCATTTTGTTTTGAATGACTACTGTTAATACAGTATTCATCTGAGGAGTCTGATGTAGAGAGGATATCAAGCCAAAAAAAAAAAAAACAAACCACAGGCAAATTTTGACAGGAGTTTGGACGTTGTGAGTATTGTAAAAGCAAATTAGTATTTTGGGTGGTAACTTTGGGTCATCCTTGGCTGGACAAAGACTTTGAATACTCTCCTAATTTATGAATGTATTGTCAGTACAAAAAATATGTCAGTATTTTGTAGGATTGTTTTAATTTAAGGGCTTTTAAGCATTCAGGCACTCTAAACTTTCAGTTTTGTGCTGAGTGGGGTAAGTTTTGTGGCAAGTATCAAAAAGAAAGTTATTTCTATAAAATCACATTTATTTTACATTGAGTTTTGCAGTATTTTTGAATCGGGAATCGCAGTCAGACTGACTGCGTGTTGGCAGCCACTGGAGTCACAAAAAAGAGCAAAAAGGAAAGCATTGACGTGAATCCTAGTTTCAACTTGATATTCCATTCAAGGGAAGAGCTGCAGTGTTTGTGATGCAAACCAGCCCTGAGTTCCCTGCTGGAATTGTGGCGGGAGGATGGAAAGGATGAACAGGCCACAGGAATCCTGCAGGTCCAGGTGCATTGGGCGCTCTGGGTCACCCCAGCTGCCAACTGTTCCCTGCCCAAACTCTACAGCCAAATCCAGGGGCTCTTGGGTTGAAGCAGAAAAAGGAAGGACAACCAGAGGAGGAATAAAAACATCACTTGCACTAATTCCTGGTCACTCAGATGTTTCAAGAAGCAGCACAAGGATTGCTGACTCCAACAAGGAGCTGTGCCGGAAGAAGACCAAGTGAAAAGTCTCCAAAGTGCTCAAGCAGGAGTTTGCTCTTCCATGCCATGGTGGGAAAGTTCCTGCATCACCTCCATCCTCCCTACTCTCCCCTCCCTGTTGCCCCCTAGAAAGCTGTTTTTAATTCACTGATGGTAAAGCTTTGTTTCCCAACAGCAACAGAGAGGTTTAATTAAAACTCCACCTAGTACTAACATAATCCAGCAAAATCCATCCATTTCAGGAAATAAATCCTTGAAGAGGTTGGTTAACGCAAGCGATGCAGTTCAGGCAGTTTTCTGCATTCTTTCTTGACAGGTGCTGGAGTTCTTTGAGAAAAAATGCCAAAACCATTCAAGTCTCTGAAATGTTTTACATGACATTGAAAATGCTTATTAAGGTCACTTGGTGAATAATGGAAAAAACCCATTAACTTCATTTTAATATATTTTGTAATTTCCACAAGGATGAACAGTAAAAAAATCCTGAGCTGAAATTCCCAATAGTCCTGTCCCTGTATGGATGGCAGAGAAGGCACAGCACTTCTATAGTTAAATGTACACACAGCTTTGTAATTCCTTATTCAGCCCAGTACTTTTTATGCAAATAATGTTATTAGGATCACAGGACAAATCCTGCTCTTTTCTGGGGAGTCAGCAGATTCAGGCCCTGTTTTTGGAAACACCAACTCTTGTGTCGTGTCAGCAGGGTACATTGCATGTGTACAATTGAATAAATATTTCAAAGGTTGTTGGTTTAGAATTCTGTTATTGCTGCACTATGAGAAAAACAAAAATAGAACTTGGCATTGTGAGAATGTCTGCAGCACCTCGTGAAAATGAGAGGTACATTTGTGTTTTGAAAATGAAATAATTGCAGGGCAGTTTCTGTGGGACAAAACCACACAGGGGCAAAGATGTGAACAAGCAAAGAGAGCTCTCCAGGCTGATCAAAAGCAAAGCCAAACAATTCCTCACTGATGAGGAACATTGCTGAGCTTAAAGGTGAATGTCACATTTTTTCCCTTATCTTTCCCAATTCAGACCGTTCCAATTTCATTGACCAAATGCATCTTGGAAAACGAATGGTTCTGGATCCAGCTGCTTTAGCTGCCAGAATCATTGCCTGCTGAGATTCCTCCACTTCTCTGATGCAAACAGAGACTACTTTGGGGGGTTGTCCTGAGGCTCGGAATAAGAAAAAAGCTGAATGTTTCCAAGAATTGAGTGGGAGGAGAATGGTTTCCTGCCGAGCCCGGCTGGCAAAGACAACGTGTTAAACACCACTCCTGGTGAAGACACTGACTTTTCCCGTGGACCTGACTGTAGCTGCATTTCCGCTCAGCAAAGATGCTGTACCTCAGAAAAAGCACAAACAGGAAAAATACTCCTATTTTCAAGTGTATTTTGGACAAAATGGCCAACTATGCACAGAAAGAATTTGAGACCTGTACCTCACGTTACGTGTTTTGAACAGGAATGTTTTCACAGATGGATGCATTCAGACAGAGAAATTAAGAAAAGGAACCCAGTAAAGGTTTCCTGATTATTTTTGTTTCCAACATCTCGAGTATTTGAATGACTAAATGCAGAAGTATGTTTCTAAGTCTGGGAAGCAATTAACAACAACAAAACTGTGGACAAATCTTTCATTTTATTTGATTTAAAATAGAGCAGAGGCCAGAGTCCCACAAAGACAAATGCTTCCACCACCCCTTCTGTTGCAGAAGAGCTTTGTTGAGTTCAGAGGAGCAGCTTTAATTTAAGAAATTAAACATCTGCTGGTGTTTTGGGGGAGCTGACTTTCCCGAGCTCTCCCTCCACACCTTTTTGCCAGCAGGAGCATGTCCTACTCCCCAGACCCCTGGCTGACCCAGCTCAAGGCTCAGGACTAAAGTAGGGCTAAAATACAGCCTGGGTGCTTCTCACCTGAGAGGTGCCATCTGTGTTTGTGAACAGAATTCCAAAGATGCACAGCGGTGCCCCAAAGCTCTCCTATCACAGCTTTCAATGCTCAGAGCTCTCCTGTTCCTGCTGCTGTGAGTTAAAGAATGGGTAAGAACTGAAACTGACCAGCAGCTTTACTAAAGGAAACTTTGTTACTGTTCCTTCCCTGATTTGCCGACATTTGGGCTTGTGCTTGACCATACTTGTGCAAAATGCAAGGTAATTTGTGCACATGTATTTGCAGAGCTGCTGCTCAAATGACTGACCAGAACATCCACTGTGCTTTTGCTCTTCTTTTTGTGCAACCCAATATTTTAATCTCAGAATAATTTATTTACAAGGCATTGGGATAATACTGACAAATTAAAAGAGTGTCCATTATTGACATGAAAACAGGAGAAATCAAAAGCATTTATCCACTGTTGGATTTTGTGGCTTTATGTCATGGGAATGGTCAATTAAATTTAGTCAGATCTTTTAATTTAGTTTATACCAGGGATGCAATCAAGCCAGTTTTCTGACACTGAGCCAGACAGTAGGCACAGCTGGCTTTAAGAATTATTTTTCCACATATTATTCTTTTACCATTCACTCTCAGTAAGCATAAGCATTTCCACGCAACTCTAATAATCATCCATGTAATTTTAATGAGTAGTATTTACAATAAATAGTCTTCTTTTATGTTCCATTCTGATCAAATCACTAATCCAATTTTCTGGTATAAAAGAGCTTCTGTTTCACCCTGAAATCCCTTTGCCTTTCACAGGACTATTTAAAAATCAGGCTCCAGGTGTGTGGCCGGTGCCAACAGAGCCATCATCAGTCTCACTCATGGAAAATGTTACAGCGAGGTCTCAGCACAGCACCAAGGGCACTGGTGAGCTCAGCGTCCTCTGTAATGAACAGGTGGCAGCTGAGATTCCTGAGAAATATCCACCCCTGGCAGACACCTGTGTTGAAGGCTGCTGAAGGGGGATTGTTTTTTTCAGTTAAAACTCTGAGTCTTAAAAAGAAACAACCTATTATTTGAAGCTGTAAATGAAAAAAATAACCCAGAACCGTGGTAGGTTAGAGTGAGGCCTTTTAGAAAGAAGTCAGTATTTCTTTCCTTTACTCTTTCTTTTGACTGAAAGGTCCAAGAGTAAATTTATAGGAGTGTGGTTCCCCCTGGAGATGTTTGCACAGTAGGATACTTACTGCCAGGGGAATGAGAATCAATCCTCCCTATTTCTTGTTTAGGTGCTGTGTATTCCTAGTTAATTTATTACTTCATAGGGGCAATAATATGTATTTTAATAACATTTTAACATATTATTTGCATCTTACTCTATTAATAGATTTAAAATTTTTTTGTTATTTCTAAGCAAATCAGAAGATTAAAATAGAGTAATAAAGTTTTCTAGCTGTGTTCTTTTGCTTCGCTTCAGGATGTCAAAAATAACATGTACTGCCCAGTTATTGATCATTTCCATACCTGAAAATAGAAGCAGTTAGCTTCTATTAATAAATTTGCTGTGACACATATCTCAGAGTAGATATTGTAATAAAATCAAAGGGTCACAAAATCCCAGACTGGTTTGGGTTGGAACATACCTTAAATCCCATCCAGTGCCACCCCCTGCCATGGGCAGGGACACCTTCCACTGTCCCAGGCTGCTCCAAGCCCCAATGTCCAGCCTGGCCTTGGACACTGCCAGGGATCCAGGGGCAGCCACAGCTTCTCTGGGCACCCTGGCCCGGGGCCTCCCCACCCTCACACAGGGAATAATTTCAACAGGAGTCCCTGCTAGGGAAGTAGTAGAATATGATAATAGATATCATCTCTGGTCACTGACAAAAACTAAAAGAACATTCATTTTTTCAACTTATTTTATCGGCATTAAAATAAGGAAATAAGCTTTTAGTGGTAAGTGCAAACTTATGATCCCAGATACACTCCATTCTAAAGATGCAAAGTCCTTTCCAATAAAAATGTCTGCTACAGAGCTATCATCCTCCTATGAGTAGTTGCCTTATTCATGTACCTAAAACTGGATGTCTACTCAAGAAAGTGAGTGAATCACGGCCTAAACCAAGAGCTATTCTACTAAATTGAACTCACACTGCTGTGCGATCAGAATAGAATGCAAGGGGACCCCTTCTTTACTTCTCTTTTATATTTTTATGCAAAGTGAGGCTCAATCAGCGAGGCGTGCAGAGGAGTCAGCTGCCCGTGGATAAATGAGGTGCAGTGGGAATGAGGCCTGGGTGTGTTGTACCCCATGTGAGGCAATCTCTGGGACATCCCACTTGTGCAGGTTGCCCTTCTCTCCTCTCACCCCAGCTGCCAGCCAGACTCGCACATGACAGGGCTGCCCTTTCCCAGCACCGTCACGTAACGGTGATTGATCCACAGCAGTGACAGCGGGGAAAGAGCAAGGGCAAGTTTAGTTCCAGGCTCTCTGAACAAACGGAGGTCTCAGTAAAGGCCAGCTAAATCCAAATATTCAGAAATTTAGGGTGAACAGATGAGACATACCTTCACAGTAATAATAACAGGATATTTGGATCATAGCACTGTGATCTGACTCTTAAGAGGAACAGTGGACCAAAAGAGTCTTTTGTACCATAAATACTATTTCTGGATCACAAAATCTGTGAGTTGGCTTTGTCCCTAAAGTGCACAATGAACCAGCTCTGGGAGTTTGAACCATGAGCAGAAACCTGACTATGATGGGGATTGTTATAATCTCACAACACATCTATCCACAGCCAGCTTATTATTGCATTTGTTCCATAATTAGATATAAAACGGTGTAGGATGACAAAGGCAATGACCCAGTAAAGCAGAAAAGTATGAAAATAAGGTGATAACACTGTAGGAGTTGGTAACAAAGACTTATAAAGAGTCAGATAAATCTCTGCACAGCCAGCCATGCACTGACAGAATATTGAAGCACAGCCACTCTCCTCATTTTGCAGGAGTGAGTTTGTGCTTTGTCTCCCTTGGATCCCACGCTTCCCAAGAGAGGCAGATTCATCACAGAACACGTCTCTGGCATTTCTTGGGATGCTGACGTCTGTCTGTGTAGTGACATCAGCACCAAAGGGGCAGCGTCTCTCTTCCTCTGCTCTTCACACCTTCTAGATATCACAGAGAGATTTACAACACTCCTGTGAAGTCTCTTCAACCTCACAAAGATTTATAGGTGCAGCCCATAATTATTCATATACTTTCCCCCTCCCCATGGTGGTTCACAATACAGCAAATAGACACAAGTTATATTTTTTCCTTCTGAGCTGTGAAACATCTGTACGGTTCTGACCCATTTTTCATTGGACTGGCATCATACAAAAATGTACAATGTAGAGTTTTATCCAAGATTTGGTTAAACCCGTGTTTCCTTCATTCAGAGGAGTGATAATGGTCTAATCTTTTCTCTCTTTGGTTATTATGCTCAGAATTGTTAACTCAAGTACTGAATAAATAAAAGGAGGTAACTTTAAATTACAATTCATGTGGGATATCCTATATTTCCTGTGGGTCATCTTAATGCAAAACATATATATATAGGGACCCCATATTTGAGAAATATCTTTTATATTTGTACACTACTATACCAGTAATGTTATAGCAGTGTATAATTAATGTTGTTTGTATCAAGGAGTCCTGATCACTTTATATTGTTAAATGGGCTGATATATTTGTGACACCATTCAGAGTTTTCCTTTATGCTCTTTGCCTAGGGTGTAATCTGTGGAAAACATCAGTAACCAAATCATGGAAACACCTACCAGTCCCTCAGTTCAAGTGTTCTCTGCTTGCTCATGTCATCTGATGGTCAGCGATGTTACAAACAAATGTTTCTGCAGCGAAGGCAATGAGATGAATTTGTTCCACATGACCTTTACAAGTGCAGAATCCTGCCACCTGAGCAGCCACCTGTGTAATCTGCTGGTCTGTTTAATTACACTAAAACTTTATTCAGACCTGATTCAAGGTTGATGGTGATTATTCAGATGATCATGAACCATAAACTTAACCTGAGGCAAAATATTTCAGAAGTGCAGGCGTATCTATTGCTCAGGTTTTATTCTGCCCATCTTTAACTGTAATAACTTGTTAGGTGGAGTTTATTAAAGAACAAAAAACTTGACTGTGCATGGTTCCTGTAGCAGGTACTGAGGTGAGCTGAGGAGCTCAGACCAAACCCATGCGCAGAATTACAGGCTGGTTCAGAGCTCATTCCTGAGCATTAAAAGCTGCTCTAGATTAGGCAGATGAGTTCAGGTAACTGTGACTAGAAACTGTACACAAAGACATTCTGGATGCCAGATGATTCAGAGGACCCTGTCAATGTCCACCACTCAAGATTAAATCCTCTGTGTTAGAGCTTGTCCTTTCTGCTGCTAGGAACAGTCTGGACATTTCCTCAAAGTACAGCCCGATTTCAGCCATTGGGGTCACATTTAAAGGGAAGATTAGACACACAATGATATGTTTAGGTTGTTAACCTATGCAAACATTTCTGTTGTGTAGGAGCATTTCTGTTCTGTGCTTAGGGGCACTGTACAGATAAACAAGCAATTCTGATTAGAAAGAGGAGAAAGGAGGACTAAGGTCTGCTCTATTGCCTATCAATCAACTTCAGAAGAACAGGACTGATTTTCAGGGAGTCATGGCTCTGAATGAGTTTGGTATTGGTTTCACTGCTGAGAGGGAAGACATCATTCTGGTTATTTGCAACTGCCTGTGTCTGAATTACGAAGATAGTTTATCTTTTACATTTTTACGCTATTAACAAAATATTTCATTAACAGAAAAGAATATGTAGAGGAAGCTGAAGAGTATGGTGGCTCAAGCCCACTGTATTCCTAGTGCTGTCATAAACCCCACCCAGGACTTCACAGTTTTTGTTCTCCCCTCATTTTCACAGTTTCACAGCATCACCAAAGTCCATGAAATGGCACCACTGCAAACCAGGAATGAGCCAAACAGACTAAGCTGGCTCACCTGCACTATCACAGTCCGGTGCTGCTGACAGGAAACCTTTCAAATATGTAAAGCAGGCATTTCAGTCTTAGCTTGCTCTGAGCTTTCTAATTCCTCTTGCACTTCCAGGTCTCTGTGGCTGGTATCCAGGAAATACATGAAAAAGCCACTAGTATCAAATAAAAATATATAGACTTTATTATCTCTTCTTTGAGCAGCCTCTTGTTTGCTTTATATCCAAAGAATCTTTTATACTGATAACATTTTTGAAACATACCAAGAACAGAAGTTCAGTGTAAAAAAGGGACTACAAAGGCTTTGTTTGGTTTTTATTTATTTAAAAGAATTATCTCCATGCTTGAAAGAAATATTTGGAAAATGTTTTTCCTCCAAGAAAAATACCAACAGAAACATATAAGCACTTTAAGAAATTTCATAGAATAATTTCAAAACCCCCCTGAAAACTTGGGCCTGAAATTGTTGCTGTGGTAGGTCCAAGAAATTACGGTTCATACTCTATTCTGCTGCATAACCTGGGTCCCTAACAGGCACCCATAAAGCAGCAAAGTGTTCCTGCTTCTTCCATGTATAAAGAGTTCCTGATCCTTGTGCATTAAAAAAAAAAAAAGTAGGGTAACAGGGAGGCAGGTCCACAAGGAGAGGAGAGCTATAAGAGAATACTTTCCAGAAGGCTCTGAGGGTGTCCAAATACATTCGTTACTACTTAAAGCCGTTATTTTTCAGTTTTCAGTAAGCAACTATGTTTTAAATTAAGAACTTGACGTACCCAGCCTGCCTTTAGGTCTACAGTTACTATACTAGACAACCTTTGCACAATGAATGGTGAAAATCAAACACACTATCCTACATTTGTAAGGATAAATGCTGCTGACTGGAGTCATACACTCCAAAATCGTTTTGAAAACAAAGTATAGTGGGTACTTGGGATCTCATAGGGCACAGAGAGATTTTGGAGATGGCATCACAATTATTCAAGAAAACAGCGTCCTCTTAACTTAAGTATTCTCTTCCTGCTCAATCTTATTGTGGAGCCTGCAACCAAAACAAAACAAATGCCATTGATTCTGTTTGCCTTTTAATTCCTAACAACCATTTTTACTTCAGTAACTGCCCTCTGCTAGAATAACAAATGGAAATTTTCCTTCCCAGCCATGAGCACTATCTGCCATTTAATAGGTGCTCCAGTGACTCATTAATCTGTACGTAAATTGACTTTGCACAGAACGCTGCCATTTTATTGCTGCTGTGCTTTGCAGCAGCTCCTTGGACCCTTGAAGTCAGTGCTGGTAATGTCATTGTCCCTGAAAACTCTTTCCAGGCTTGTGTAACCTCTGCTGGAACTTTATTCCCAGTCTTACATTATTTTCCTCACCTGTCCTCTTCCGAATTCTGAGTAACAACATGGTCCAAATACTACTGTGCTATTTTTCATAGAGTGAAACTAAAGCACATATTTTTAAAGAGGATTAAATACATATGTATTATATGTATTTAAAGAGGATTTAAAAATGTTTTGTATGAGCTAAAAGTGTGTTTGGATTGCATAACTGTCCAAGTGTGAGCACAGAGTCGAGTTTTGTGCACTGAAATAGATATTAAATGCATGTGGGAAAGTATTTCTAGAGATATCTTTGGTCGTTCTTGAAAGGCTACTCAGGGAATATTAGTGGAACCTCTTTAAATAACAAATTGATACCAATTTACCTTCTCCTTAAAATTGCTTTCAATGCATCTCTTTCCACAGCTATAGAATAGAGACTCAATCCTTAGGGTCATATTGCTTAAAAAATTGCCCCAGAAATTCTTATTACAACCAACGTATGCTTTGCCCAAATCTATCAAAAATGTGGTTTTACATATTCCTTTTCTGTTCTTTTGTATTTGTCATGTCCTTGTTTGTTATGTCAGACCTGAAGCACTGCACCTGGAGGTCACTGATGGAAAAACCAAGTAGCCCCCTGTAATTCCGTGTTTCTGTCCCTGAGACTTTGCCACCAGCAATGGCAGGACCTGGATGTCTCAACAGGAGCCAGATTTTGTCTTCCCATCACCTTTATCTGAGGGGGAGATGAGGGACAAATTCAGATAGGATGGAGGACATTTATCCCCACACCTCGTTCTGGTTTTTTTCCCTGTATTTTAATTTTTTTTTTAAATTGGATTTTAAATCTAAAGATCACATGCCCTTTATTAGTAGCTATTAGAAGTTTTCCTATGGCTCTAGTACCATCATATGTATTATAAAACATGTTTTTAAAATTGGCATTTAGAAAAGATGAAGGTGAGCAGCCAGAATTGAATTCCCTGACCAAAATCACAGCAGTAAAAGATGAAAAAAAGGCAATATGATGAAAGATGTCTTTCTTCTCTGCAGCTCTTAACAAAACTTAGCAAGGTAACCCCACCCTTCCCAGCTCCTTTCTAAAAAGGCACATTCATGTGTCTTCTCCTACATTCAAAGTTTTTACAGACCACATATACTAATCTTTGTAAATTTAGTCATACATTCCATTACAATAATTCACGTTATATAAATTACATTGTTTTAGTACTGATAAGTTCAGAAATTATTTGCATTCCCAGAGAGAAGACTAGAACTGAATATTAGAAAAAACCCAAATATAAAATGCCTTCCGTCCCCAAAGACAATCACAACCATCCATGTGGGAAAGAGAAATACCATGCCTTACTCTTTGGGATTAGGGCATTCTTTTAATTTGCCATTTGGCATTACGAACACAGTAAACAAAGAGAGAAAATATAGAAACCATGTGACTGCTTGTTCCATAGCCTTTTGCATACTGCTGCTGGAGCCTTGCTTTCAGATGTCAGTACAAAGCTGCCTGCTCACTGATGCTCAGTAAGAAATGTCAGGGAAGAGATAAGCAGGCTAAAGGGAGACTATTTTAGAAACATGGTCTGTTCTATCATTAGTTCTATAGATAAACTTCCCAACATATTTTTGAAGAGCAAATGTTATTCCTTAGCCAAACGTAAAGTCAAAAGGAGACAGTGTTTTAAGACTGAAGTGGGGGTGATTTCAGGACTTTCATTTAGGGGAGATAGTTTAACCTTGTTAGGCTGGTGGCTGAAGCTGCTACTCTTTTTAAGCCTTTATGCTGAAATGATTCTGCTTGTCAGAAAAATGAGGAAAATATCAGACTAAATCTTCAGGACATAAATCAGAAGTAGAAAGAAGATTATCTATCTTCGTGTAAGCATTAAGATGATGTGCAATGGTAAATAAGGCCAAATTGTTGATAAGACTCAGTTTTGCAATAATAGAAATTCATAGAATCATGGAAAGATTTGAGTTGGAAAGGACTTTTAAAAGCCATTGAGTTCTTCAGAGATCAGGGACATATTCAGTGAGATCAGACTCCTCAAAGTCCTGTCCAACCCGACCTTGAATGTTTCCAGGGGTGGGTCATCCACCATCTCCCTGGGCAACTTATTCTGATGGTTCATCACCTGCAAAAATTTCTCCCCACTTTTAGTTTGAAACCATCGCCGTTTGTCCTGTCACCACAGGTCCTACTAAAGGGTCTGTCTCCATTTTTCTACAAGCTTCCTTTAGGTATTGAAAGGTCACAACAAGGTCTCCCCAGAGATTTTTCTTCTCCAAGCTGAACAACCCAAACTTTCTCAGCCTTTCAGGACAGGAGAAGTGCTCCAGCCCTCTGATGATTTTTGTAACCTTCTTCTGGAGCAAATCCAGCAGCTCCAGCTCCTTCCTGTGCTGGGCCCAGGGCTGGGGCAGCTCTGCAGGTGGCGTCTCACCTGAGGGGGCAGAGGCAGAATCCCTGCCTCCCCTGCTGCCCACGCTGGGGCTCAGCCCAGGGCAGGGTTGTCTCTCCAGGCTGCAGGTGCACATCGCCAGGTCACACTGAGCTTCTCCCTCACCAGCACCCCCAGCCCTTCTCCCCAGGGCTGCTCCCCATCCTCTCACCCCCCACCTTATTCTGACCCTGGGGGCTGCCCCGAGCCAGGTGTAGGACCCTGCACTTGGTTCCTGTGCACACATTTCCCGAGCTTGTTCATCGTTCTGAAACTCCTCATCCCTGGGACCTGTGGTACCTGACAGGGCCCTTTGTGTTCCTCTCTCACACATGAGCTGTAATGCTTCAAACAGCAAGCAAAGGGCATGTCACTCACCCGCTGGAAGCATTCCAGAGAGTTAAACTGCAGGGATTTGTCCAGCTCCCCAGCAAAAAGGTCCATTAAATTAACTCTATATCTGCTTGTGGTCTACTAACGTCAGCAAGCAGCAAAATCAGGTGCATCCCATTTTACTTGTCAATGTTTACAACACAGAAGAATGCGTTTGGACCACAAAGGACAAGTGGTTTTACACCACCTTAGGTAGCACATTATGGACATTGTCAAAGACTGCAGCTGTGACAGACTAGACAATACTCTAATTTCTTGAGCTGATCCCATGAGGCACACTCAATCTGTAGAACACCTTTACCTGTAGGCATATATTAAAATGCTCTTTTTTTCTCCCCAATAAACCATGTTAGTTAACATATTTTTAGAAGTCCGCTTAGTCACATCTAAATGCATGCCAAAGGGATTTAATTTAGACTGCAATTAATTTTCCTCTCCCCTACACAGCAAGCACAAATGGTATAAAAAGCTCCTACATGAAACAGAAAGTATTTTAATGCCAGCAGAGATGTCAGGCAGTCATGATGTGAGGTAGAAATCAGCAGAGAGTATGACCTGTTTGGTAGTTACTATAGTCCTCTCGCTTTGTTATAAATCAGGAGAAACTGCACTGAGCTCTGGTTTATTATACTGATGGAAATGAGGTGTAAGCCAGAGAATAAGATCCTTGATTAATCACAAGAACTTTTTTTTCTGTCTGAAACACTTAGTTGTCTTCAGCATGATGGTTTCCCCAATATGTTCTTTTGGCTTGCACTAGTCATGCTGTTTTGTATTATTTTGCCTCAGAAGGTGGCTTTTAACAGCAATATATGTTATATTGTAGACCTTGCAAAAGGTTTGCTGTGCATTTCCATATGTTTGAAAGAGAGGCAAAAGTCACTTCCCACCACAGCACCAGAGGGATTCATAGTGTGAAGGCTAAATGAGTTTTAATGGGTACTTGTCATTTGCTCCAATGTGGAACAAAAAGTCTTGAGAACAAAGGGAAAATAGTAGCGAAATGGAGTGCCATAGTGGTACATTACTGACATTTCGTGTAAAGCTATTTTCTAAACACTGCTGCTGTTCCCAGCACTGACCCTTCCATGGGCTGCCTCCACTTTCACAGTAGTGCAAATACACTGTATTGAGTCGGATGATTTATTAACGCTGACTCCCCAAAGCAATCTTTCAAGTCTTTGCTAGACCTGCTCTATCCCTCATAAGAAGAAGAGACACATTTTTGTCCTGCAGGTCCTTTGGGATTCCGCAGGAATGTCAAGCCACATGATTCCAACAACACCATTCAATTTGCATTTAGCAAATACTACCTGATTGCATCAGCCACAAATGCAAGGAAATGATCCACAATGTCCAGAAAATCCCAATTCCATCGGCACATAGGCAAGGGCAGAGTTCAGCTGTGTTTTGACCACACACACATGACAGCTGCTGCTAGTGTGGAACACAGAAGCTGTTCAGCAGCAGTTTAATGCACACACAAATTTTAAAAATGGGACTGTTTACTTCACGATATGTTTAATTTTGAAAAAGTAAGCAGCAAGGTATTGAAATATAGAAAAAAAAGGATGGACATTGTTCACATCAAGGACACTCACTGAGTTAAACCAACACCCTAAGCGGAACACCTATTTGGTGGCTACTTCACACTTCTGCTAGAGAAATGGGAGAATTGGGTTTCACTCACAGCAGAAGATGAACATTTTTGAAATATTGCAGTCCCTGAGAGGCCTAGACCTGAACTCATGTCTGAGCTGTTGCTGGGCTTCTTGTGCCATAACTGCTCTCAGTGAAGGCAAAAGGAAACCCCATGGATGCAGGAGGAAGTACTCCACCCCAGCTGGAGGAGTACAGTTGATTACAGAAGATGAGGCTCACCAATATCTGGGCCCTGCATTTCCACTGTTTGTACAATACACTGTATTTTGTTTCAGTTTTGTACCTTGGAGAGCCACCGGCAGATTCTGCTGGCACAAGGAGACACACACACAGATGCCTGAAGAACTGCTCTATTTACTGCTGAATTCCTTCCACACATCACACATACAAACATAACAAAAACCATAGCAAGTTCTTTGACCCCAGATTCTCAGGTTAAGTTTTCTGTCTGACAGTTTAAGAACAAAGCCAGCAAGGAGCTGTCTGTACCTTCTCCACGTTTCCAAGGCACAAGACACAGTCTGTGAGAAACATCTCCAGCTGAACAAAAGGGTTTAAAGAGCAGTAACTGGAAAGAACCTCCTGTGCCCAAAGCCTCGGGCTACACTTTAAAGGTTTTCTGTGCAATCAGGAAAACTTGCTGTTCCACCACAGCCTAATCAAAACGGTCAGCAGATGGGTCAGTGAGAAAGACAACAAATACTGTAAGAGTTAGTGGGAAAGACAACAAATACTGTAACATCTGGAAACTTTGAGCCTACAAGATGGGCCTGGTAAGAAATACAGTAAAGCTTTTGAATGCCTCAGAGAAAAGGTGCTATCAATATGCTCTTTCTGGCGTCTCTCATTTACAGTAGGTATCCAAGGCAGCCCTAAGATTTAAGAACCGAAAGAACATAAGTTTAAAAAAAGAAACCATTAAACAGGCAGAGAATGCAGGATCAGCTTGAACACAGTCACGATGGGAAGGAGCACAGTGCTCTGTCTTTTCTACCTGAAAAAAGCACCAAAGTGCCACACAAAATGCCTATAAATACAATGCATTTAATGTTTTCAGGGTAGGCAGATGCTCACCAGGAAAACAAGTGTGTCTGGAAAGAGTATTTGTCATGTTGAACTCCACTGGGTTTTAGATAAATTACTGTGCCACCAGAGCCAGCCCGCAGCCCTTCAGCCTGGAGCATCCTTTTGCCCTGCTTGTGCCACTGACTCAGATCAGCCTTTGTCCTGGTTTCAGCTGGCAGAGAGTTAATTTTTCTCTGGTAGCTGGCCCAGTGCTGTGTTTTGCATTCTGCAAGAGAATAATGTTGGTTACACGCTGATATTTTAGTTGTGCTGGGTAGTGCTTATGCTAAGTCAAGGACTTTCCAGTTTCCCATGCTATGCCAGCAAGCAGGAGCACAAGGAGCCGGGAGGGAGCGCAGCCAGGACCAGCTGACCTGAACTGGTCACAGGGATATTCCAGACCTCAGAACGTCCTGCTCAGCACATAAACTGGGGGAGTTGGCCTTGGGGTGAGAATCAGTGCCTGAGGACTGACTGGACGTTGGCCAGTGGATGGTGAGCAATTGTATTATGCATCACTCATTGTGTATATTGTTTTATCACTATCATCATCATTATTATTATTTTCCCTTCACTTCCTGGCCTCTCTCTGTCTGTCTCTATCTCAGCCCACTTTTCCCTGGCTCTGTTCCACATCCCACTGAGAATGAGGGGAGCAGTGAGCAGGCAGCTGTGTGGTGCCAGTTGGGGTTAAACCATGACACTTCACACCAAACACTGAGTTATGGTAAAAAATCCTCCCACAGACTCCAAGTCACCCTTCAGAGCACATGTTCCAGAGAGATTCAAGGACACGAGCTATTTCTTTACCTGTAGAAGGTAAGCCACAGCTGGGTAGTTCTCTCTTGGTTTGTATTGAAGCATTGGGACAATTATAGACCTCAAGGCTCAGGAAACAGAAGTGAGTTTTCTATTTTGGGACCATGCAGAACATAGACAAGCACATGGACTAAATAAAGGAATGTTTTTAGAGGCTCAAGGATGTACTGTCTCTTTTAGAGTAAGGAATAAGCTCTGGGTTTGGAGAGCTGTTTGGGTGCTGCTACCACATAAAGAGAAACTCCTGAGCTCCCTGCACTGCTCCAGTGATAAAAGTCTGAATAACCAAATTAAACATAGCAGGAAAACAAGAGAACACAGCAGAGCAGCTGTCACATCATAGAACTCCTTAGGTTTGTTTGAAAACAAGGCCCTTTAGTCATACATGATATAAAATTTTCCATCAGAATTTTTTTTATTCTGATTTTAAGTTACCAAAACAGCAGAAATACAATACCTTGGCATTACTCACTGAATGGCACTTCACCATGATCTCAGTAATACTGGGATGTTCGTGACTCCAGGCACAAAGCTCTGCACCAGATTGCATCCCAATGCACCTCCCACCAGATGATGCTGTCCTGATGAGTCCTACCCTCAATTCTTTTGTGAATAAAATCCAGGAAGTTTCACTTTATAGTTGATTATTTTTCTGAATCTGCAGATCACAAAGTATGATCTTAAAGCTGAGACTGTGCAGATTGCTGTCCTTGAAAAACACTGCCCGATGCTTTGTGTACACCCACACATAGCACCACCACCAATGGCTGGGTTTTTCTGTAGTGCAGGGGAAGGTATTTTTGAAGTTTTTGTGTGTCTGCAGTCAGTGTGTGCTATATGAGATTCTTGAAAGACTAAATCCATACTAACATATGAGCCATAAAAAAATTTGGAAAGTGCAGTTAAAATATAGATGTATGGGATGGGGATTAAATAAATCTATCAGGATTTTTTTAACCCATAACTTGGAATTGTGTCAACAAACTTCATATTATTGTACATCAGTGGGAAAGAAAAGTGGAAGGGAAAGGGAACAAAAACACTTACAGAAAAATTACTTTCCTTTATAAAAACCCTACAAAATAATAAATATCAAATATTTCAAAAGAGAACTACAAAGGTCAAATGTCTGCTCCCCCAAAACAGGATATTTAGGCTCAGAAGTTTTTAATTACATGCCTGAAGAATCAATGTTTTGACTTGGACTGGAAGCGGCTGGCTCTGTAACAGATACACCTTCCTTGGACATTCTGCAAATGACATTTTATACAGAGAAAAGTAACTTGAAAATGGAACAGTAGAACATGACAACACAAAAACAATAAGGGAAAGAATTGGGAAGGCAGAGTAATCTCAGTTTTTAAGAAGCTAACCCATGCAACAATGTCCTGTTTAAATGTACATCATTGCATTTGTTACAACGGCACACAGAGGTGCATTCCTGATCATCCCTCCATATTCTTTATGCAAGAACATGGAAAACTTCTATTAATTACTTATGAAATTAAAAATGCCAGTCTGTGAACTGCTACTCAATGTATTTTTCACTTATTTTTACATTTCCATATACTATGCAAGGCTCATCACCCTAATTGGAAGAGCACTTAAAAAAATCCCAATCCTGAGACTGTAAGCGTTTTCATGGAACTGGGAAGAGTTTTTTTCTGTTGGAAAAAAAGCTGATGGCCATCACTTGAGATCCTTGTTTATGTTTTAGGTAAAGGCTGAGGTCAGAGTAACATTCAGGAACAATGACCAATCTGCCAGCTGGTTTCTTAGCTTATGGGAAGGCTGTTGTAACTAAATTATCACTGCATACATGTGTCAAATTAAGCAACAAGCACCAAAAAGAAAGCTTCAGATGAAATGAGATATTTTTTCAGTTTTCTAATCTAATATTGTTCCTCTGATCTCTAAAATACAGCCGTCCTTCAGTTGATATCCTCTGTTCCAGGAGCAGTTTAACAGTGAAACATATCATCCATATAACTCCGTCTTGGGTAAACAGATTGAAAAACACCAGGCTCTCAAAACTTCTCTCTCCTGGCTGCTATAACTTTTGTACTGACACAGCAACCTGATACAAATCTCACCTCTGATACAAAAGCAAAAGCATCCTCTGCCTCCCTTGTGATAACAGAAAAGCACATCTTCCCTCATTCAAGGGTTCAGAGAAATTTCCATGGCTTTCAGGTATTAGTCACTACAGAATCATTACAGAAAGCTGCATCACCAGCTCGACAACAATGTAGGAGGGAAGAACACTCAAAGATAAATCATTGTCCCCCCTCCAGGCTCCTTCAAGATAAGCTTAAGCCCTCCATCCCCTCCCACACCTGACATTCCTGACTCCAGTCAGAGATTACAGAGATTGTACAGAGGAGGCATGAAGGTAACGCAGCAAAGACCTGAACTTGGGGAGAACTGCAGAGCACTTTTGGGGCCCCCTTCTACTGGAAGGGCAGGCTGAGAGGGAGGAGGCAACAGTGACAAATGGCTGGAGCTCAGGGTTCTGAGCCTGCCCTCCCTGGGGAAGCACAGGGCACCATGAGTCAGCCTGACATCACTCCTGCCCAGCCTTACTCACAGCCTCCACACAGGCACACCAGGCACGTCAGGCTGCCTCAGGCCTCACGATTCAGGGGCTGGTGTAGCTCTGTTAGCTGTCTAAATGGGTCCCTCCACTGGAAATGGGAAGGGGGACTTCCCTAAATCTAGATTCTGACAGCTCTTCCCCCTGACTGCCTGCAACAGCAAAAGAATATTCCATGCTGTATGGGGCAGTCCCATTGTCACAAACCACTCAGCTGAGGGATGGTGAGCACAGCCCACAGGATGGCCCAGAGCTAGATCGGTTTGATATCGAGGTGACTGCCCCTCGTTTGCCTACAGAGCCCTTCACCTGCCCCTCAGCAGAGCAACTTTCTCCTCCAAGCCAAGAGCTGTGCTTCTCTCTCCCGGCACCTCTCGTTCAGGGCTGCTTGCAGACCTTTTCCTGACAGGGCTTTGTTCCCTTCCCAACAGCAAAGGCTGCGGGCACCTCAAAGTGAGCACTGAGCCTCAGTAACCCGGGATTGTCCGTAGTGAGAGACCAGTACAGTCGTTATAAGTCCCTGAAAGGCTAATAATGACACAGAAGTATCATGGAAAATATGGTACATAGCTGTCCCAGAAGCCCCCCAAATTGTTCCCGTGAAGCAGGCTCAGCACCTTGCTGCCACTGGCAGTAACAAAACTGATTTGGATCGTAAGTGCAGAAATACAGAAAAATACACAAACCCAAGAATACAGAAACATTTCCATAGCAAAGAGCTGATGTAATTATTGAGCAGCAATTAACAAGAAAGGCAGCTTAATTCCATGTTCCTGGACCAGCTGTCATGCATTTGAAAAAGAATTATAAATGTCTTTGATAAGTTTCGCTTATCTGTAGACAGCTCTGTGATACATCTCAGGTCAGCAATTGTCATCTAATTGTGCGAGTCAAAGATTTGGGGAATCAGTCTCTAGAAAATTGTGCCTCAGCAGCACTGGAAACTGCAATTATAGAAAACACCCAGGTGCCATTTTCCTTCCAGTACTCCTGAACATGAGTTATCTTCAGATTATTCCCAAGGTAATTCAGGAGACCCTGATTTTCAAGATCATTAAACTCAGATGAGATGAGATTGTCCCACAATCCTGAATCTACTCTGTGCAATCTTAAATCTACTCTAGGGTAAATCCTCTGGATTAGGAACATTGGCTTTGATGTTGCAAACCTGTGATTAATTTAGGTTTATGAATAATCCCATTAAATTCAGCCTTTTTTGGTACATTTGCAGAAATGTTGCCACATGCACAGGTTTGTTCTGAAAGGTGCATTTGCTGTGTGCTACACATTGGAAAACACAAGGGAAACGTGGCAACAGGGGAACGTGGCCCATTTTAATGAGAGGATCAGGAAGCAGCTCTCAGGTGTGTGACCTTCAAGTGACAACTGACGAACCTGGTTCTCTTCCATGAATGGTTTTAAATCATCTACACGCCTGTGTTTTGGACTGACAGCCTTGTTTTTCTCCTTGGCTAAAGGAGAAATGCTAAACTCCACACTTTTGCATTCTGACCCCTACAATCTTGGCAATGACTAAATTCACTGTTGCATTGTCCCAGGTTCTTGCTCCAGCCCTCACTGCCCATCCAGCAGTGACAGAAACACAGGGCTGCCCAATGCAGAGCAAAGCCTGCTGCTGTTTTATTTATTGGGACTCCAAAGGGAATCCCTCAGGCATGCAAAGATTGAAAAGGGGTAGGAAAAGGTCGCTTAAAATAACAACCTTATTTTAAACATGGATTAGAGAGAGCGCTGTCTTTCCTCATAGCACAGCAAGCGATGCAGTCAGGGCACTGAGCTGCAGGACTGTGTCTACACACTTTGGGAACGCAGTCAGAGGGGTTTAGAGGCACCAAATCTAAAAAAAAATCACTCAAGAAACACACTAATGCATAAACAAATAGATGTTTAAATTAGAATAAAGCCTCCAGCATGGCCTTGCCCTGGTATTTTGAGGACTGATGAGGACCTGCACACATCCCATGTGAAACAGTCCCCTTCTACTCTCTCCTTGTTAGGAACTGCTCTGCATTCATGGAGTTGAAAGCATTTATGGCTTATAAAAAGAACTGACAAGCTGTATTTCATGAGGATTGTAGAGTCCAAACACAAGTGTTTGTAGCTACATTGCCATGGTAACAGCAGAAAAAAGGGTTTTCATTTTCTCAGAGGTTGCTGTCCATTCTTCCTTAGACTATCTGGCATAAAAGGGTTTATTGCTTTCCACCAGTCCAGTACTGCAGAAATATTTTTATCTCCACTAATTCAATTTCATATTCAAATCAATCTGAAAATGAGTTACCTTTCAGTCTGCCAAGGATGGCAGGAAAAGCTTTCACTGACTTGGTTTTGCTTTGGCTTGTGATGATGGAAAGATTACACCATGCAACAACATGGAAATGTGTCCCAAAGTTCTAGAATTCCATTATTTCATTATTTCATTTCCATTTCATTATTAACCATTTGAATTTGATATAAAATGTTGTTGTTTGGGGAACTGTGGAGGCTTGCACTACCTCATCAGCAGTCTTAATAATAGCATAATTACATATTCAAAAAGTATCTCAAAGCAGACTGAGGAAATTGCATATATAAGTCCTGCAATATTGCAGAAGAGAAGCACAAATTATTATATTTTACAATAACTGATGCAGGGTATTTAGATGTTCATTCACAAACCCAGTAAAAACCAATAGTTAACATCAGAGTCGTAACTACCCTGCTTACTGATGCACAGAATGAGCCAAGCCCAGCACTTCTCAATTCCCAGATGCCTTCTGTAGACCATATCTCAACATTTTTTATAAAATAAGCCGCTTAAGAAGCCTATTCTGGCAAAAGCCCTTGGCACGGTCTCCATCACAGCTGCTCTGGGGGCAGACACTGCACTGCAGGGAGATGCCAGAGCACTGCTGTCCCCAGCTTCATTCTGAGCCTGCTGCCTCTCTAAAAACAAAAACTGAAAAAAAGGATTAAGTTCTTCTGATAAGAACAAACTCTGGGCTGCTACCACCAGAGACAAGCTTGGTTCATACTCAGGATAGGGCAGTGCTCTGAGTAGATGTTTTCTGCAGGGCAGTTTCATTTCTATGCCTGCTTATTCTGAACAGCAACTTCCTACAGCTGCCACAAAAATTTTAATGGTATTTTTGAGGTGTTTTGTCCTTGAGTCTTAGACATTCCGATATTTTTCTTTTTTTGAAACTTGGAATATTTCCATTTGCATTAATGCTTTACCCGCAAATCCAGGTTCAGTGGCAAAGTAGAGAGATCCATTATGGTTTGAAGGGGAACTCCCTCAGGGCTTTTTTTTTTTAATTTCAATTGATCCAGCTGGAAACCTTTATGCAGCAGTAGAGATTTAGTGACAGACAAAGACAGGCAGAGGTAAGGAAAATTTAAGGAGCAGTCTGAAGTTGTAGCGTGACTTCTTCAAGTACTGCTCAGAACACCTGAGTCCAGAGAGGATTTTGTTAATATGGATTAAGGAAACTTCGCATATGTGAAACAATAGGAAAGATAAGGCCAGGAAAACAATCTTTTACTTGTTAATAACTCCTTGTCTCACAGCACCAGGACTTCTGTCCCTGCCACCCTAATGCTCATCTTACTGGAGAGCCTTCAACATTTCTGGGCAGTGAGAAAATGCAGTTACCTCATGCTGCAAAGGAACGGACACAAGGCAGTCACTCACCCGAATTCCTACAGGCAGCCTGTGACTCACCTAGGAATTACACCCTGTGCAGTGCCTTACCCACTAAACTCCTGCCTGAAGCAATAAGCTCCTGAGAGCAATGCAGAAAACGGATCTACTTTCCAGTACAGGCAGACTGGATTAAGAGAGGGATTTGACCCTCAGCTATAAACCCAGTGATTTCTCAAATGTAACTCAGACTTTTAATTTTTTATTTATTTGAAGCATTAACTCTGTTTAGATTTTTACAACAGTATTGCATTCCTTTGTACTGCTTCCATAATTATTTTCATGGGTTTACATCTCGTGATCTTTCGTTATGTAATTAGTCACAATTCCCCCAAAATGCCACGGACACCAACTGTAATTTACCTGAAAACAGAATGTAAGCCCCAGCCTCTGACCCAGTGAGGACAGAAAGAGATTCTGGGTTAAAGGTGCTGCCCAGGGCCTCTGAGGGAAAGGAGAGCACAGAAAGCAGTTTGGGCACTTCTGCAGCAACACAGGTCTGGCAGCAGCAGCAAATCTGGGTTTAAATACTGTTTCATGTCCTCCTAAACCTGATCCCAGAATCAATCAGCCCATAACAAGCGTCATTAAGCAAGAATACTGAGCCAAATGTTGAGTTGGGTAGACACACAATACAGATATTACTGTCCAAACTATCTTGTCTTAGATTTTCTGGTGTCCTTACTATGATGCTCCTGTCCCACTTTTCCAAAGGGTTGTAACAGAAAAGAGTTTACTGATGTTTCAGTGATGTAGGAACATATGGCCCTAGATATTTATGGAAAGAGCCCTGGGACTTCCCTGCACTAGCAAAGCCTGCAAGCTGCCATCTGGGGCTCTGAAGTCTATTTCCTGTCAGTGCAGTGCCAAGGGCTCCGAGCCCTGATGGACATCGGTGAGCAGGGGTGTCCCTCAGGGGTCTGTACTGGGCCCAGGGTTATTTCATGTCTGCATCAATGTCAGACAGAAGCATTGAGGGCACCCTCAGCACATCTGCAGGTGACACCAAGCTGAGGGTGCAGGGACACCCCTAAGGGACAGGGCCATCCAGATTTTTCTCTGGAATCTATAAAACTGAGAATAGGGCATGCAATGAAGTCCTGTTTGAAGACCTCTATTGACAAACTCTCATTTTTAAACTCTCACACTGCCATTTGACATGTGATCAATGCTTGTCAGGGAAACTTATAAATAGAAAGCAATTTCAGCTCTGTCCTTGTAGTCCAGCTCATGGGAGAAACTCTGAGCTCCTGGACAAGCCTGGCTGCTCCGCTTGTTTTGGTGATGCATCACTTCCAGACTTGAGAGGCTCCAAAATTCAGAGCATCTACCAGCACAGCCCACATGCTGCATGGAGTAGCTGAAGAATGAATTTTTATACCTCCCTCTAAGTGAAGACACAATTGACAGAAGCAGAAAAGGAGCAACATTAAAAAAATTTATTTTTTAACCACTCTAGCTGTCCCCTATTGTATTCTCCTCTTCTGGTTTCTATTAGTTCTGCTAGTGTAGCACTATGCTTTGAGCAATCTATAAAAAAACTTATTGAAAAGTTTTATATAACACAAGGGGGTTTTAAAACATATATATAAAACACAAACTGCCTGTGCAGTTCAACATAGAACTTCAACAATTTTAACCTCTTTCACATCCTTATAATTTTTCCAAATATTCTTTTAGCATTAAAAGTGAGATGAATGTTATATATGTTATATACTGCAGATCACAGCAGAGTTTTATACAAATGGAATTATTCATATCAAATTCTACTAAGATTTAAAAAGATCACTTTAAACGTATAACTTAAATGGTTTTTTTTCATCAATTTGAGCTGTATCAGCCTGAGGTTTGGGTTCTTGCTGGGAGCAGTGACAGGCACTGTACAGTGACCCCCTTGAGGTGCTGATAACGGTGATGGATGGGAATGACAACCTGCCAGAATCCAGCCAGGAGTTTTATCAGGGAGCACTCAAGGAGCACAGCCAAATGTGAGAATGGTTCTGACGCAGTAACTCAGGCTGTGAAATTAGGATGGGTCCACCACAGTCTGAGAAAGAGCATTAATTTCCTTAGGACTCAGCTGCTCAGTCTTGGCTTCAGTGAGAATCTTCCCTTAGAAGTGGCTGAATGAGAGAAACCAGTGAATCCCATTGTTTTTGCACAGGACTTGCAAGAGCACTCAAAGTTTCATTGATTTTGGTCTACAAGAGGCATGATCACTCATGAAATAAGAAAAAACACTTGAGGAAAAGGTTAGAGATCAGCAGTGGGGACAAAACTTACTAAAAATTTTTAGGCTGAGAAAGGCCTCATTAATCTAATTGGAGATGAGTCTATAGTACCTGAACAGTCACTATTTATTTCTCACATACATCTGTCTTAACACCTTGTTTAATTTATATTTCTGCAAGGAAACCCGTAACACATTCTTAATAAAATATATGTTACAAAAACTGTCTCAAACCACTGAAATTATAAACTATTTAATTTATTACTAAACAACTTCTTTTTCCTGAGTAGTGATCAAAGAATATACATCACTAAAATGACCTTTTTACCTGCTGTATTTATGTTTGGGTTTTTTTAATTCACTCTCAGCTCAGTGTTCCTGTTTGCAGGAAGTGAGATCATCCCAGTGAAAGCAGAGAATATTAATGACTCAAAGACTAATAGGCTAATTGCTTATGGGACACTGAGCCAGAAGCTTCAGTTATCAAATGGTTTTCATTTAATACTGGCAGAGACATTTGAACAGTAAGTAAGGAAATTGGAGTGATAACCTTGCAGGATGACAATGTGGGTGCCAGTGCTGTTTTCCCCTCACACTCAGCCCTGGCCAGTGGCTCTGAGCACAGCAGGTTCCTGCAGGGAATAAATGCTCCCTCCACATCCCTGCTCTGGGCAGCACCGTGGCTCACAGGGGGTACAGTGACACAGCCCTGCTGCAGCTCCAGTGACACGGGATTTCTACAGGAACCTTATCAATACCAATGACGGTCTCTGTCTGAAGTGCCCAGCCTGGCACACAAATCCTTTTTACACAGAGTATCCACATTCACACACTCACAGCACAGGCAATTTTACAATTAACACTGCACTGACTGAACAGATCACTCAAACTTTGTTATCCTGACTTTCTTGAAATTAGATTTAGAACAGGTCTTGAATCAGAGATTCCTTCTCGTCAAGCTTACAACATCACAGACACTGTAGCACACAGGACAGTTAAAGACCTTCTGTTTCTGCAAAAAATATTTACTTTGGGTGAAGAAGTTCCCTTGTGTTTCCTTGCCAGATCTCAGCAGCTCTTGAAACATTTTCCTTTATAAGGTGGAGGTAAACGTCTCTCCCACATTCTCCCAAAGGGCTGCCCTACTCTGCTCTGCTCTTAGTAACCTCCTGCCCTGGGTGCAGCTGAGCACTGTTACAGGACTGCAACAGTGACTGGGAAAACTTCTCTCTTGCAAAGGCTTCTCAGAAACATCTCCCACACTGATAATCACAGCAGGCATGGGCTTTTCTCCTGTCTGTTCTATACATGAAGGAAGCCCAGACATGTTGTTGAACAGTCCAATAAAAGGGAAAAACATGGGGACTTAAATGTACAGTGTATTTATCAACCATGAATAACAAGATAATATTTTAATGAGTCAATTGGCACATACCCTTTGGCCAATGCGTAGTTACTTGCCCTACTTGCGATTGTACAGAGGCACAGCTTGGGGTTGGGGGGACTGAAAATACATTCATATATCTGCTTTTGCAGCTGTAAGCAGGTATTTGAGCACATTCTGTGACTAGCAGTACATGTATTTGCTACTGGGGGAGGTGGGGGTGAACCATCCATGCAGGTGTGCAGGAAGATTTACCTGCTCTTGCATGGGCCTGTGTTTGATGTACAGTCAGGAATCTGTACAGATGGTGCACCCAGTCACTGAGTTACAAAATGGATAATCATCTCTGGAGGCTAAAAACATCAGAGTGGAGGTTCCCAGGTCATGACATTATTCTAAGTCCCGTATCCACACACACAGACATATCTGCACACAAATTGTTGCCTTTTGTTTTTCAAATCGCCACATTTCAACCAATTCACATTTCTACCCTTCCTGCAGGAGTTAAGCTTTAATTAAAGCACAGTTTCCAGAAAATTTTAACAGCATGGGCATACTACCTTGGATGTCTACACACCTGTACGTACTTGACCAAACACCAAGCGTGTCTGAGGCTTTCACAGCAGGTCAGAGTTTTAACCTGCACATCCAGGTTTGACAAAGTCTCCTTTCCTTGGTGCTACGTTGGTTTCTGAAGACATGGCCTGCTTAGGTTAGAAAAAGTGCTCTGGAAAGTAAGAGCAGCTTCAATAAGATTGACAGCTCTTTCTTGCAATCTTAGTATTTCTCAGTTGTTTTTAGAAGAGCCTGTGAGGGCTCAAGGCCAAGATAAACACAGCTCCAAACAGAGCAGTGACTCCAAGCACCCCTGATAACTATCTGACCCGTGAAGATGTTGTCAGGCTTATTATAGAAAGTGCAATGTTTGATCTGAGAGGGGCCAGATTAACACACCAGACGTGGAAACTTTGCTCTGACAGGCTGCTGTGGCAGGAGTGCTGACACCCCAGAGGGCTCACTCTGGAGTGGCCCACAGTGTTCATCTCCTTGCCAGCCTAATCACTGCTCCATGCAGACAGCTGTGACACAGGGGAGGGGGAGACCTAACTTTGTTCCCACTGAAGTCAGTGATAAAATCTTCATTAATTCCACTGGGAGAAGAATCAGGCTAATTGTAGTCTGATGCTGTGTCCCAGAGATCAGATCAGCATTGGGAATCTGATTACATTGGCATAAATCTTTTCCAGTGTGAGACAGATGACTCATTCCTGTGAAGATACAGGAGCAGAGACTGACAACAACTACGAGCACAGCAGGTAAAGCTGATCTCCAAGTTCACCCCCTCTTCTCATGGTGGAACCTTCAAAAGTGTAAATGACTCCAGACAGGCACTGAGAGACCTGGCCTGCAAAGGTACCACAGGATTTTAGCCAGGGACAAAGTTACTTGAAGTTTGTGAACCAATGGATTAAAATTGGTTCAAATTAAGAGGTTATGACACATTAAAACCACAACTTGAATTCAGTCAGTAGCTGTTTATATACCTGGTCCTTCAAAAGAGTCCCTTAGAGAGCACGTGTTGTGATACATAAAAGGTTGGAAGTTAAGCTTGCATTGCTAAATTGGTATTTTTAGACAGGATAATGCACAGGTCAAAGTGTCTAGCAGAAGAGATTTACCAGTTTAAACAAACTTCTACATTGAAACCTCTGGGCTAGATAGTAAGTTCCAGTATAAAATTAATATAAAGTTGCCATAAAAAACTCCCAATCCAGAGTAACTGTGTGTTTTGCAGAGGAAGTCTAGGTTTCTCTTGGAACTGAAAACAGAGTTTTGCTATTTGTGTTTTCAGCTCACTCTTTAGACCATTCAGCTAATAAATACTAGGATAGTGGCAGCTCCTAATACAAACTGTAGAACTAGAAATACTGTTTCTAACAATGGATGCATGAAAAACCAATAGAAATACCTGATTAATTTTTTTTTAAATTACGTTTTTATTCAATCAACTCTGTCTATAGTTTGTTCTTACTGTGGTACTTTATGACAAGGGAAATGTTATTACTACTGAACTGCCTGAATATGATAGTATCTGACAAACTAAGTTATATTCCCAGATATTTACCAGCCCGTGGACTGATCTTGTATAGCTTTCTTGCCTTTTGGTAGCATAAGATCTAATAAGAATTATTGAGAAGCAGTTCAGTCTGGCCTCTAAACCTGAACAACATCTCTTCTGAAGATTTAAGGTAACCAAGGTTTGTGAAAATAACTTAATGACCTTTTGGGGCCTTGCTTTCACAGTCACAAATGTGTTTTTTCCCTGTTTGTAGGGCAGAGAACACAAGACCTTCTGAGGAGAGAAAACCCAAACCCAACAATGAAAAACCACCAAAAAACAGTGGAGAAAAGGCACTTTAGTCTAACTGAAAAATGTATTAACCAGGGTCACCACTATGCCCTCTCCCAGGATGTGTATTAAGTTCACCTCTGTCTAGAACTAACCTTTAATATTTTCTACCTCCTACTTAGCTCACATATAATTCTTACAATAAAGGCCACAAATTTATGGGTGTGAAATCAAAGCCCTAGAGAATTTTTTACCTGTCCTGTATTTTAAAAAAGATATTTGCCACATCTAATGTGTCATGAGGAATATCTGAAACACAAATTCTGAAAAATCTCTATCACCATGTTCTTTTTCCTGTAGTTTTCTACTTAAGATGAGGTACACAAACCCAGAGTAAACGGAGAGTATCTTCCTGCCAAAAAGAGCAGGCAGAACTCTGCTCAAACTTCCCTATCCATTCTTCTGCAATTAATTAGGTACTGAAATATCTTCCTGCTCTTACAATCACAGTACCACTTTCACTAATTATTTGTGACATAGGAATCTTCTCCTCAGAAAGGACATTATGACACTGATACTCTGCAAAGACAGAACAAGAAAAAAACCCCAATTCCACACAATTTAGTGTATTGGTAATTCTGCTTGAGCAGAGTAAATCAAACACCAGGGTTGGGTAGATCCTTACAATGCAGAGATATGGACTGGATAAAACTCCAGGCTGGAACTCCGCATTTACCAACAGTTCTTACAAAATGCCTATGTATCACTAAGTGTCTGCTGAAATCACAGCCAACCATTATCCCTCTCCACGGAGCTGGAACAGTATTAAAATGAAAACAAAACAAAACAAAACAAAACCCCTTCAGTTTGCTGTAATCTAGTTTCCAGATAACTCCACTTCTCTGTGAAAACCAGACAGTTCCCTCTTTTCCTGTCTGGAAAAGCTCAGCATAATGTGATGTAAAGCTACAAAAAGAAAAAGGGAGATACAAACTTTTTTTCAAAGTTAAAATTAAATTATCTTTTTCCTAAAATATAGCCTTAAGTCCCTGGAAATTAGTGTTTAGTTCTTCCTCTACTTTAATCAAGCAATTTGGCTGTAATTGAAGTGGCAAGTGATGCTACAGAGTAAGTAAACAATTGGGTCACTGCACTTTTAAAAATAACTTGAATTATTTCTCCAGTCATCTCCACGAGTAGGTGGGGCTGCCAATACCTGGGCTTACACCCCTTGTGAAACCTCTGCCCCGCTCTGGTGAGAATCCTGCTGGATGGGGATGTGAACTGAGCTCTGGGGATCCATTTTCCTTCGGGTTTCAGTGGCAATGACAGAAGTCATTAAAACACAGTGTCTACTCTGTCCTGGGACCACATGAGTCACTAATAAAGGCAATGAAAAAAAGAGATTATCTTTTAGTAATTGTGTAATGCAGTACATCCTTATTGGTTTACTTCTGCGTAAGCCAGCCTCCCCTTGCTGCTGACGTCAGTGAAAGGGTAAAACCTGGGATTTTTGGTGTCATCACTTCAAGTGCTAATGCTGCTGAGCCAGGTAAGTGGTAAGATCCTGTCAGTGAGGTCAGCTGGAACAGGATGTCTGTAGCCCCTGCATGTCACCTTCAAGGAAATTCTAGCTTCTGACAAAAGTGGCATAAGGTAGAACAGAGTATTCATTCAGACCCAGGTACCCAGTGAGTTCTCAGTCAATAGCTTAATAAGTACAGGCTGGCAGCTATAAAGTACCAATTTTAGTACAAACTGTTCAAAACACAAGTGGAAGATGTTAATTCAGAACTGAGCTTTCGAATGGTTTGTTTAAATCTGAAAAGTTAAAAATTCTGTTTTATCCAATTGGCAGATTACAAAAGTACAGAGTTTGGTGTCCCCAAATAAAAAGACCTTTTGTCCTTAGCACACCACACAACCTATTGAATCCCAGCAGATTCCCGGAACTACTTGGAAGCAAAACAAGAAGATGGCAACATTATATCCAAGGGACATAGTTTTAATTATGAAAACCGGTTTTTATCCAGTGGTTCTGCTGCCTCAGGAGCGGGTATTTTTAAAATACCTTAAAAATGGGGGTTACCTGTGTTCCACACGTAAAGCCTGTGTTCCAGGCTTTAATCTCTCTGTTCAGATGCCTCTCCTGGCTGCCATCCTCCCTTGGGTCTCTCTCACACACGATGAGCATAATCTGGGGAGCAAGAAAGTACCATTCCTCAGTTCCACTCCACACAAGGATGTGGAGAGAACCCTGCTGGAGCTCTCTATCAGATTGTGTTTTCATGCCCTGCGAGCCTGGAAACACAGAATCTGAAGGGGTTTAACACATTGCCAGTGGGAAATGTGTGGCCAGGGCCTGAAAATTTGAAAAATAGAGAAAAAATTAAGATGCTTTAAAAAAAGAAATACAACACCATACTCATAAATAACATATTAGTGATCCACAAAATGCTGGGTTTGAATCAGACAAATTCCTGAATGGAGTTTACATAGTTGGATCCCAAAGTCTGAGGAAGAAATCCATAACACTCTCCTAAACTCGACTGACTTGGTCTTACTCTCCAGAGTGCTTAATTACTCTGATTTCAATGAGCTTGGCTCAGATTTCTGAAGTGTAGAACTTGAAGGGCAAGTTCGTAACTTCTTAAGAAAGAGACAGTCAGTTTTCTCTCTCTGGTCAATATATCAGTCACATTTCTGTGAAAAAAGTTCCATAAGGGAAAAGCATTCCGGTCATCCTGCCACACAAATCTCCATAGAGCCATTCCTGTCTCTGGGTGACAGGTGGAGAGTCGCAAGCAGCAAAGAAGGATGAGCTGAAGTCTCCCAGTGCCTGGAACAGGGATCCCCAGCTTCACACCACCTGTCCTCCTGAATTCCCTGTACCCATCACTGTTATCTTGCCAGAATGCAGAGATTCTTTCAAAAGGAGGCACACAGAATGGCAGAGGGGTTGGAAATAGATCATCTTTAAGGTCCCTTCCAACCCAAACCATTCTGTTATTCTGTGTTTCTATATAACTGCTATTAAAACTCTGGATAAACTAGCAAGGGAAGTAAAGAATAATTGTTTTCCACTTTTTCATAAATCACACAAACCCAGAGATGATTACACGTAATCCCAAATACAGTCCCTCAGCAGAGACCCAGGTGCTGCACAGGGTACCAGAGCATGCTGGAGGTTATTTGATCTGTGTTTACAGAGCAGTCCTTAAAGAGCGATCATGATTATATCACCATAATCTCATTTAAAATCTCTGAGACAAATGCTGACTTAGTTTCAGTGTTTGATAAGCCAAAATGATTCTACTCTGTCTCTACAATTTTACTGAGCTTCGTGCACTGCCTTGATGCAAGCCAGGCATGTCTGAAAGTAAATCACCACATCCAAGACAGCTGGAAATTTAAGTGTCCATCAAATTGTTGTGGCGTTCAGAGAAATTGTCCTTACTGCTTCTGATCTGGATCCTTCATTTGTAGCCACTTTTATTTAGCTGGGAGACACCCATCCAATTGCTTTACCATTTTTTCTTCTCCTTCAGAGTAATATTTATCTGGGAAGGACACAGACTAGATAGAGGGAATTAAGGTGTTTAACTTAGTTTGAATGTTTTAATGTTTAATTGTGACATCTGAAAAAATACTAAAAACACTGAATTATTAAAAACATAAACAGTCTCCATAATTGAAGAAAAAGGGCCCAAGGGAAAATAGGACCATAACCTTGGCTCTTCTCTGGAGCGGTATCCTGCTGTTTTCCCCTTTGGGGATTGAGGATAGCTCTACCCACTATACTCATCTGGTGAAGCTCAGGTTCTTTTCTCTGGAATGAGAGAACCATCATTAAATGTCAGTTTTTGAATTCTTGGAGCTCTCGTGGTGAAAGTGCCTCTTCCTTTTAATGATTTTGTCATATCTTGGTTATCATAGAGGCCACATGCCAAACCGTCAACAGGCTCCATTTACAGTTTGCAGCACAACTGAGCAGGATGCGCCGGGAGCTGTGCCCTGGCCAAAGGCAGGGAGAAGGAGATTCCCACCCACAGTGAAACCTTGAGCTGTGACATGTGGATGTCTTCAACAGTGATGCTAAAAATGTCACATGGTCCTTAAAAAGCAGTCAGGTATATGGGACAGCTGAAGCAGAAGTTGTTCTTGTTCCGTGCACAACAATGTGGGCTGTGGACAGATTTATCAATACCAGCAAGAGCAATGTAGCCTAGTCATTGATGTTTCTAGTCAAAGCTATGTATCTATTCCATAAACTCTTGGAAATTTTCAGCATTGTATCAAGAGGCAGAAAAATAAAATTATTAAAGATATTTTGGATTTGGCAGGAAAGGCTGTTCTGAAATGAGAGGATTTTATTCATAGCTGTTACCTGGGATTATTGATGCATTATTTACTCTGTCTTAGTTAGACCCAATGTTTACACACCTTGCTGTCCAATGATTATAGCAGCCAAAATCAACAAGCCAAGCTATTGGAAAATCAATTTTGTTCAAAAGGACATGTGGACTTTGTTTCCTTAATGATGCTGGAGAAGTTGTCAAATCCACACAGGAGACTGAGCTGTTTCCAGTAGCACTGGATGCTGCCATTTGAGGAAAGAGGATGAAAAAATGTTGATGCGTTGAAAACATTTATGACATGCGTGGTCAGCCTTAAAGCCTACAGGTTTTTTTATAGCATGGCACATTTCCTTTTTCCTATTTACTTTTTTATACAGAACCTCAGGTGGACACAGCAATGGTGGAAAGAGCACCCAGGGTAAGAGTGAAAATGTTGCTCATGTTGTAAAAACACAAATCTGGAATTCTGATCAGAACTGAGGCAGTGTCTCAGTTGTGTGTGCTTTGGCACCCTGCCAGCAAGCACACAGGCACTAATGAGATAATGCATGATTTCTTTCAAAGCACAATCTACAACTCAAATTTTTCTGTATTTGCCTTGGTAATGTGTACCCAAACAACATTAGCACAAGAACATAGTTTCTCTTCAGAGTGGATAAATCACTGATTAACAGGAATTGAATACAAGGAATACCATACAAAGGAACATTAAAATTTCTAGATTTTTATTTTGTCAACCCAGCAGTAAATACACCTTTTCATGTAGCTTACCACATCTGTATCCTATCTCAGACTTAAACTTTGTTAACACTGATGTTTCTTCTCCTGGACTGCTTAGTACAGATCCTTCCTTTTCAAGCTCCTTAATTCAACTTCCTCCTGTCTAAGACAGTGATTTGCATTTTTCCACCATTTCAAATATTCTGGACATCTAAATTCCAGGTGAAAGAAGGGAGCACCCCTCTAACCCAGCACAGCTCTCTGCCGTGATGGAACTGCTGTAGCCCTTTACAGACATTCTCCAGTACAAAAAATGTCAAGAATTGTAGAAGTTATTTCATATGCAGACAATCAAATTACAAGATTGTTTTAAAGTGTGTATTGCACACAATCATCCAGCTTCCAACACCACAATATACAGAGTGCAAAATTATTTCATAAGCTAGGGCATTTTAAAAAATCAAACTAAAGAATAATGGCCAAGAACATTATGAGACAGTGTACCTGGGAAACTCATGATTCTCTTAGTTTTGAAGGCAACATGAAGATAAAGGTTTCTGGCCTCAAATTTCCATCCTTAGATGAAATTATCAAAAGTGATAGTTTGTTCTTGTCTAATATGAGATCCTTTTTTCATAGAATTCTTCCTTTGTGAGTCATTTATTCCTGGAAAGGCAGGTGACCTGCCCACTCAGACCAGAGCATTCTGTGGCACTGTGGGTAGTGCAAGGATAATTAGAAACCTTTGATGTGGTTGTTTATTCCTGAAAAAATCTATTTCTGATTACAACAGAGAAAATCTACTGTAACCTATCACAGAAGTGTGAAAAAAAATAATTTCCTTTAGCACAAAACAATTATTCTTCTGTAGACTTTTCCTTTGTTTTAAAATTAAGTTTGCTGTTTCATAACAAAATTGAAAAATGTTCTCTCAATGTCACAACGTTATATCATTAAACCCAGTATAAATGCACACAAGGAAAAGCTGAACAGCTCTTGCTGGGCTCAAGGCCTTAGGAGCAATTCCCTCTGATTCCAAAGAGCATTCCTGGCAGCCTGGTTGGGACAGCTACACCTTGGAAAAGTCTCAGCTCTCTGTGAGTCAAGGGGGTGGCAGCCGCCTCATCCAGTTTACACTGAGTGTCACAAACATCAGGACTTCACTGTGACTTCCCTTCCCAAAAGCTGCTTTGCACTCAGGTGAGGGTGGGAAGTGATGTGGGAAGTGCCAGGCTGTGTGTGGGGACCAGGCTGCTCCTCCAGCACCGAGCTGCAGCCATCGTGAGCTCTGGGAGCTGCTTCTCTGCAGTGACTCACAGCCAGTGACATTACCAACAAAAGTTTACCTCAAAAAACCCTCCAAGGAAGTTGGACATGAATGCTTTTTTTCAGCCTCTGAATCACATCTAGCTGTGACAGCAGATGGGGAATCTACCCGTGCTGTTGTGAATGAAAGAACCATCTGTGAGAGCAAGTGCTGTGATTTAAAATTTGCCTGTGTCCCACCAGGCTGTTGGGAGCTGCCTGAGGTGGATGGAGGCTGGAACTCCAATCACCCTCAGCCAGCCACAACTGCTGACTGCTAAATCACTGACAGGACGGATTGGACAGGGTAAGGTCAAAAAGATGACTGTGACCACATTTCTTTATAGGCAATTGCAGAGAGAATCAAATGGGATGATTCATTGCTAAATATAAATAGTACCAAGCACTCCAAAAACCCAGTCCTGAACAGTTTCAAAATCAGGGCTGGGAGGAGCCGAGCCTTGCAAATGAGAAACTCCATAGCTTCTACAATTGTGCTCTCATATCTTAGCTTCAGGTTCACTGGTGTCAGAGGGGCTGCATTCTCAGCAAGTCTCCAAGGGTGCACTCACAATTTTGGGTGTTGGGAGCAGGATTAGGCACATTAGCCTAACAGATATTGGGTTGTTACTTTCACTAATCCAAAATTTCTTTGCTTGAAAGATTAATCCCAGTCTGAGATTCAAAGGTAAGCAGTACATTAATCCTTCCATCATTTCTTCATGTTGTCAAATAAGAAGAATTTGAGGCCTGGTTTGCATCACTTTTTTGTCCATTAGCTTTGGAAGAGATTTCCTAGACATTTAAGTTATATTTGTAATTTGAGAAATACTAATGTGAATTACAGACACTGCTTGAATCACATGGAATTCATGGACTCATATGGCAGAGACTTCTCTTGTAGTCCTCTGATCATCATTTCTCTGCCCTTATTTCTTCTTTCTGATTGAATAAGGTTGGGGGGTGTGGGAGGCTAACATTATGCATATTTCTTCAAATGAAGTTGAATCAATGCAACACTAAAAGTCATTTTTTTACTTCTGCAGCAAAATCTGTTTCCAGACATCACATGACATCACCTGAGACATGAGTCATATAGGCAGTGTAAGAGTCCTTTTTAGCAATGTTGGAATGACACAGCAGTGTCTGCATTTTCAGCTGTTGCTTCTAAATCTGTGCCCACAAAATCTCAGACATTAAGCATCTAGATCATGTGTGTGCAAGTAAGGATTTATTCTTGAGGGTTCGGTATTCTGTAAAAGACTATTGCAGTGTTTTCTTGCAGTTTTAAGTAATTAAAGAACAGTTGAACATCAGCTGAACATCTTTCTCTGGAAATTCCACACTAAAAGAGTCTCTAGGGAATGCACTGATGGAGTAGTAGAGTTCCTGGGATCCTCTTGGCCACAGTGCATGGCAAGGGTAGAAAAAGCTCATGTTGCTCCCTTCCCTAGTGAGGGATCTTATGAGGGTCTCACCATAATTGCAATTACAGGTAGAAGTTCCACACAAACCCTACGTTGTGCAGCTTTGCTCTTTGCACTCCTTTTAGAGAAGGGTGGGTAAGTTAAATATTGGCCTACACCATCTGTAATGCATATCCAGAGGTGGGCCAGGATATTCATAGGACACTTCGATAATTTGGCAAATTATATTCCTTTATCTCCCCTGATGAATCTGCAGCTGCAAGGATGCGGGGCACCACCAGACTGATGACCAGAATGGTGCATTTTTGCTTTAAAATCTATACATCTGTGAAATAAGTGTGTTCTTCATGGTGAACATTTCACTAATCTGCATGACTTGCCAGCTCATCCTGAGCTTCCCAATGTCCAGATTCCAAACCAGAAGAAACTGGTTTCCCATTTAATTCCCTAAAAGCTGAGGAGTATTTAGGTATGTGCTTATACATTTATTAAAAATTCCAAACCAGAACAAAACCTCAGACATGTTATTCAGAGAATTGCATATTACAGCCCTGACTTCCTGGCAGCTTTATGTTAAGGCTGCTCCACGCATTCTCACTGATGCTATTTTTGCTACCTTGCTCTAAGCTGTTCTCTGTGCCAAAGTCCTGGTTTTGGAGAAGCAGTTTTTTTAACCTGACAACATGTCATGGAAGTTCTCTTTCACCTTGTCCCAGAACAAAAACTCCTAAGTTTCTATGTTGCCGCTGAACACTTGCCTCTGCATTTGCTAAGTCACTTGCAACTTCAGCAGGATCTAGACAGTAAATTATTTCCTTGTCCTTGTTTCTGTCTTGCCACCTGTAATGGAGGAAATAACTGAATAAAGAGAATAAATCTTGTCCAAGACTTTCTTTTCTCTTGCGCCTCCAATCTGGATTAAGTGCACCCAATGTCCCAACACTACACCATTCTAATTATCTGTTCAGATACTCTATTTTAATTGAAAAACATGTTTTAATTATGAAAAGTCTTTATGGAATTTTTCTGCTTAATAATTCCACTAGCAAGCTTTTCCTGTACTATAGACTCAACTACATACAGGGATAACTGGGTGGAAGAACAGCTCAAGTGTATTTAGGAGAAACTGGGGGCATAAGGGTTTCCAGAGGTGTTACCCACTTGCAGAGAGGGACTGCAGAAGACAAACGAGTTACTGAGTAAACAGGGAAGGAGAAGTCTGTCTCCTGTAGCTGGGTAGATTGACATATGAATAAGAGATGAAATCACAAAACTAAGATATACAAGCAGTTAGAAACAAGCCTACATAAATAATAAATCTTGTTTGACAGATTTAGTGAAATTTATTTAAGGGCAAATGCAGAGGACAGAGGAGGCTGAACAAGGCGGGAAATAACATATTCCACATTTAGGAAAAGACACCTCTTGCCCTGCAGCCTAGTGGGCTATCGAGCAGAGGTAGCAACAGGACAATACTGAGAAAATAACACTAAAATACGAAAAAGGAGTCATATCGGGAGTGTGGAATGGGTCCTCATCTGAACCTGCACCACAGCACTTTTCAGCATCTGTATCACACGAGTCTAAGGAAAGTAGCCTTCAATTTATCCTGTACACTGACCTTTGCCTCTGGCCCTGAAGGGCTAAGTTGTTGTACCTGCTGTTGAAGAAGTCGTGGCATCTTAAAATAGAATTAAGAACAGATTGCCAACATGGTTTTTTTCCCTGCTGTTGTCAGTGACCTACAAGAACCATTTATAAATATTGCTCACAAGTTTCTCCAGGCCCTTACTCACCAGAGTGGAAAGGCCAAGGACTGTTAGTGCTGCAGCACAGATGAAGAAAATTATTTCCACCCAGAGAAGAGGGCAGTGACCTGCTTTGCTCTTATCTAGCCAACTGGCAACTGTGCAGAGCTTCCTTGATTGTCCTTGATTAAGACCTCATATCTGTTTCTGTGAAAGGTTGGATTAAAATGCAAAATTAAGAAGGGCTTCTGGATAAATTAATTTGAGTTTGATGCTGGAGCATAGGGTACTACCTAGCCATAACAACTGTTCAGGGCAGACTGAGTATTACCCCTCTAAAACGTTATTTCCTACATTATTGCTATGTTTTCCTGTCCGTATTTCCAGGATATTGATGATCAGTGTTTGGTTTCCCCACATGTGGAACAGTTTGCAGGAATGTCCCAGCCACGGAGTCCACTCTCCCCGATGACCACCAGCATCTCCAGGGGCTCAAACCCACAGCCAGCTCTCCTGTGACACCTCTGGGACTGGCACCACCTGCCTACTCAGGAGATGTGGAGTGCCTCTGGGAATGAGGCCCTATTTCCTTCTTCAGATGAGGTGTTCTGGCCCTGTTTGTAACTGCAGTAAACCAGAACTGATCTCTCCTAGGTCATGCTGAGCTCCCGCCTCAGACTGGGCCCCTTCTCTCAACGAGTGTGTAAAATGCCAGAAATAGAGCTCCTGTGCCTGTGCTTGCCCCACCCTGAGCCATGCAGGATATGATCAGCAGTTTCTCTCCAGTGCCTGAGCTTTCGATGCCTCCCTGAAAAATCAGCATGGCCAAGGAGTCATCCAGCCCTAGGGTAGCACAGGCTGATGGAACTTGAGGGACAGCTGAATCTTTCTTCTTTGATTTGCAGCTCCCAGCTCCAGCAGGTACCTGCCTGTGAGATGTGCCTTCAGGGACATGGCTCCTTTTATTCATTCAGCCACTGCACCAGATGCCACCCGCTTGTTGACAAACCTGGGCACAAGAAAGTTCTGTCCTGGACCTTGCCTGGCACTGCTATGGAGTGACCTGGCAGTCCTGGCTGTGGGTATCAATGGATAAGGACATTAAAATGAATGCAAAACACAGACAAAACCCACAGTAATTCCTCAGGGCCTGATCTGCAGTAAGGACACAGCTGTAGAACCGCATTTCTCACAAAATTCTATTATTTCTTGATATTTCATCTGCAGTAGGGTCCTGATCCCACGTTCTACATCAACTGGAAATAGACAGAGCTGCACAATGATTGCCTGATAAACAATTTACCAGTTTAATGAGCTTGGGGTTTTTAATGGCTAATGCACTGCAGTGTGTTTTGGCTGAGTCCCTAAGATGTTTCAAAGCCCAATTGTATCTTACAAGGTCAGTAGACACTTACTTTTGAGGGCCCATGATTCAATATATGTTTGCATTCTCTGCTCCCTTTAATGTTTTAATGTTTGTTATAAAAATTGCCCCAGTGATTCATTCGCATGTATTTCTCCTTTGTTTGGAAGGGAATAGTTTAAAGTGGCTATTTTAAGGGTTGTTAAGTGGAACAATCTAAGTGTGAACACTCTGAAAAGATAAATGGAAACATTTAATATTTATGCTGTGCTATTTTACTCTGTCTCAGTCACGTAAAATCAGATCACTATCCTGCAGGTCTTGTTTTAAAAAGACAGCACTGAAAGTAATCAGATGTAGCAATAATTGACTTGTTAAAACAAGTGGTGATAAACAATTCAGAGGCACAATTCTACCACACTTGTAATGCTGAACGCGTGCTGAAACAATGCTGAAATAAAGAAATACAAAAGACAAGACTCTTCTATCCTCAGGCAATTATTTTTCACTAAGGACTTCTTCAGCCATAGTGCCATCCAACGTGATTTTGGGTTGCATCAGCCTCTTGCACCTGCTCCCACTACATCCTGAAGGAGCAGTTCATATCTCCTGGCAGCAATGCTAGTTTACAGAGTTCCCTCAATTTTATATCTACACAACTGCTTGTGAGGTTACAGTACAAATCTAATAATTGGCTCTTGTGTTAGAAAAAGGGACTGTGAAAGACAGCACTAAATCTCCTTGAATGGGCTTTGCTGCAGAAACCAGACTGTTCCAAACACGGCCTCCCGGGACTGCAGGCTAGATATGGATCCCAATTCTGGGAGCAATAAAACTATGGATATGAATATGCGTATTTTACCAAATCAGAGCTGTACTGCATCCAGGACCAACTGACAGGGAACAGTGCTCATGGAGCCCAGGGACAGAGGCACAAGGACCCTACACAGCCACCCAGAGTGACAACCACAGCGTCACCTCAATGCCATTCTCCCTGGGAGACTTCTTCCAGCCTTGAGCTATGAGGTGAACACAACAATTTAAATTGTCTTAGTGTCAACTGGTATAAATTTACATATTGCCCACATACAGAACTAGTCCCTTTTTGAATCTAGGTTCTCCATCCTTAAATTTCAAGGATTAGGATCCTTTGTGCTACACAATCAAAGGAATTCCTTGTTAACAGCTTTTTGGATCAAGCTCCCACAGATAGACTGATAAGTGCATTTGTAAAATCTATAATAAGTGTTCAACTTCTGGCATAACTTGGTCTCTGATTGAATTCTGAAAGACTATTTTTGTCCTTCAAGTTGAAGTTATCAGATCTATTTATCGTTTCCCTGTAGGTTTTGAGGAGTGTAACAGAGCTATTTTTTCCTGCTGCGAAACATTTGCCAAATGTTTTTGACTGACAATAAGTTTTATAGGTGTAGACATTTGCAGGCAATACATGAACTAAAATTCTCCACTTAATTGTTTCAAATCATTCACCCATTTCTAACTATGTCTGGTACTATCCCATATTAGGGTTAAACCTTCATTCTCAGAACTGAAACTTGGCTGCTAAAAATAAACTTGAGCCTAATCCAAGATCTTGCTTCAAAAATGTTGGTTTATACAGCTGACTGTGCTAAGTGGGGATGGAAAGCTGTTATGCTTAAGAAGTTCCTTACTATTTTAAAGCAACTTTACCAACAATTCCTTTGCTATATCTCTCCCTGTCGTATTGCTGGTCACAGCTAAAAATACATGGAATATTTTTTCCATTCTCCCTGGGGCAGTAGGTGAGGGCAGTGAAATGGTCAGGGGTTTTCACAGCTGACGTCCTGTGTGTCCAACCACATATTTGGCCAGGAACGAGGTTGAGTGAAGAAACATGAGCAAAAATAATCCATGAAGACTGAGCTGAAGATAAACTCCTAATTGTAGATAAAGGTCTATTAGAGCACTGAGAAGATTCTGCTCTCCTCGGAAGGAGGTGATACACCCACAGCACCCGGTGTGACACTCAGTCCCATGGCAGCTACTTCCTCCTTCTCCTCCTTCTCGTCTTTTCCTCCTCCTCCTCCTCCTCGCACTAGGGTGCAACTTCACCCACCCTTTATCTGTCCTTTAGAGTTTGATCCATCCCCAGGTGTGGAGAGAAACAAAATCTTTTGGGTTGGAACAGACCTTCAGGATAGAGTTCCACTGCTGATTCCACACTGAACCCTGTGCTCAGATCTTCACCCGTGCTTGGCTGTGCTGCTCATGAATTGCTAAAATGCAATGAAAGCAAAGGTGAATTTCTCTGCCAGCTGGGGATTTCCTACTGGGTGAATATTCATAAACACTTCCACATATTTTCTTTCACCCTATTCCAAAATTGGCAAAGGAGGTATAAATGACTATCTTGTTGCATGTTACTAATGACCAAAAGGAGCTAGAAAGTTTGGGTGAATATTAATAATTATTAGCATTAGGACTTTCTCAAGAGGGACCTCCTTCCGTTAAGAGCTACAGCTCCACATGGGTCTTATTACAGAACTTGAATTTAATCTCCAGGTTTTCAGACAAGAATGTGCTTCCACACAGAATCACAGAACAGTTTGGGTTGGAAGAAACCTTAAAGCTCTTCTCATTCCACACCTTGCCATGGACAGGGACACTTTCCACTGTCCCAGGTTGCTCCAAGCCCTGTCCAGCCTGGCCTTGGACACTTCCAGGGATGAGGCAACTGTGACTTCTCTGGGCACCCTGTGCCAGGGCCTCCCCACCCTCACAGGGAAGAATTTCTTCCTTAAATCTATTACAAATCCACCCTCTTTCAGTTTAAAGCCATTTCCTCCTTGTTCCAAGTCCCTCTCCTGGTCTCCTGGAGCCCCTTTAGGCACTGGGAGGGGCTCTGAGGTCTCCCTGGAGCCTTCCTTTCCCCAGCTGAACACCCCCAGCTCTCCCAACCTGGCCCCAGAGGAGCTCCAGCCCTGGAGCAGCTCCATGGCCTCCTCTGGACTCTCTCCAGCAGCTCTAGGTCCTTATATTGGGGTCCCAGAGCTGAATGCAATGAGCCAATGTGATCCTCTGCTCTTCCTATTTAGTGTATTTACTCAAGAAGGGATCAAAGGGGACGTTAGTGTGGTCTCCATGGCAGCCTAATTAGGCAGAATTTTTTCCCCTTTTTCCTACATAAGGTACGTATTATTAGAAAATAGTCTTGTGCCCCTGAGGAGAAAAGTAGCAGTGCTGTGTGTGGTTTTACAATAGAACATCCTGATCACATTGTCCATGGATAATTCACTGTGTTTTGTCATAGCACGACAAGATTTTGTTCTTAAACAACCATTACTGCCAAAAAGATTTTCATCCCTGTCTCTTCAAACAGGAGGTTCTCTTTCCTACCCCCTGCTTCTTGCTCCTAGTTATCAACTAACAACTGTTCGTGAAAGCTGAGAAAATACTCTTCTGCTCTTTATCTCCATGGTCCAGTGCAAGTGGGAAATGAGGATATTTGTTTCATAAAGAACTACACTGGAGAGCTACAGATATATCTGGGAAGACTTTTAGCAACTTTATGAATTTATGGACCACAAAGGAAATCAACAGAACTGGTAATTACAGCTTATGAGATTTATTGTTTTACAAACTATATGAATCCAATAACGTTTACTCAATATTGCAATGAAATGACTCATTGGTTTTATCCGATAAGCAAAGATCTGTAGGCTAAACTGTTCACTAAATATCTCCCTGCTTACTCCTAAACTGTACCCATGGTAAGCCAGACAATGGATAAGCAGCCTAAAAAATTAAAGCAGTAATAGCAGCACTCATTTTGTATCCCATCCTTCAGTAATGAAATTCAGTAAAAAGTGGTGTTGGTCTACATTGTTCTCCACAGCTATAAAGCATCAGCAAAAAAACCACAAAAAGCACGAAAATCTGAATTTACTTTGCTCATGTACCGATCCAAAGGTTTAAGTGGCCAAGGAATCTCTTCTGCAACTGAACCCTGTCTTGGTGCCAGACAGGTTTGTTCCTGTTCTGTCTCCAAAGACTCTGCCTGTCACCTGGAACAGCACAAACCCTTTGTGTGTCCTGACTGCAGAGAAAAGCCAGCCAGGTTGAACTGTTCCCTTTGCAGGGGCGGTTTGGGGCAGTCATGGTGCAGGTCAGCTGAAGGACGGGGACTTCTGCAAACCAAATCAGTCCCTTCACACCTGTTTAACTGTATCTGCACATCCGAGTGAGGAGAAAGGTGGAATTCTCCTCCAAACTGACAGAAGTGCTTTTAACGAAATAAGACTTTGCTGTTGTTCACATGACAGCTGTCAAAGATCCTCAGGATCCCTGGATTCAAGGAAAACTTGTGTTTTGGTGAGAAAAGTAAGTGTACCTATTCCTGAAACAGCTCTAGCATGTACCTTGAAACAAGCACCAGTGTATGGGAGGTTGGTTTCTCAGCTACATGTACAGGAACTCAGCTTTTCAAAGTGGAGAGGTTCCTGAGCCAGCAGGATCTACCCCTGTTCCTTGGGGATAACAGCCACAGAGCCTCATACACTTGCTGTCGTGAAGGGAAGAGCTGGACTGGTTTCTGTGCCAGTCTTCCTTTCCCTTCCACTCTGAACAATACAGGGTGTGGCTCTTGGGGTGTCCTGTGCAGGGCCAGGAGCCGGAATCAATGATCCTTGTGGGGCCCTCCCAGCTCAGCTGATTCTGTGAATCGTTTTGTCTCCTTCTATTCTGTACCTGTCAATCCCTTCCTCTTGTAGCCACTAAAGGTATACTGGCACCTACAACTTTTTAATCAAATAAGAACATTCTGCCTCACTAATCCAAGGTAGGAAATACATTGAATGACTATTCAGAGTGAAGCTATTTCTGTGTCAGAAACCAAAAATCACGTATTCACAATGAAAGAGGGACTTGAACAGTGAGAATCTCTGGAGTCAAGCAGCAGAAATTCAAACACCCATTCTTTCCCTCATAGCAACAAGCATCTTCTCATTATCTAATCCTACATTTGAACATAATCAACGGCTTTCTGTAGAAATTTCTCTGAATTCTCAGCAGAAAAGTTAGTCTTACTGACTGAAGGGAATGACTTTCAATAAATGCAGCCTGTGCTTACAGAGGTGCTTCAGATCAGGAGAATGTAAGTTCAGCTCCTTTGCACTGAGTTCATGTTTGAACAATGCTCCTTGGAAGCTGAAATACAGCCAGCCAGCTGAGATTGCTTTTGAGAATGAAGACTTCTCATTTATAATTCATAGGAAATAAATACCCTCTCTGAATGGTTTAGAAGAGTGGTTTTGTACCTTTGTAACAAGGAAGGGAATTTCGTATGAGGAAATTTCCCTTGTCTTGTAATAAGGGAGGAAAGGCTTTCTTATAATTGAGGCTAATTCATAGTTTTGAACTTTTAAAATAATTAAATCCACTACCTCTATGTCTGGACCTATTTTCAGTAAATCTTAACTGGAAATACAACTGAAACACAGCAGCTGATAAGGCAGGGAGACAGTGGAAGTGCACCAGGGACTTGAAGTACAGCACTTTCTCTTTAGGTACTGAACCCTGCATAGAAATCCAACTGAAAACCAAAAAAAAAAAAAAAAAAAAA